>JAOTOM010000628.1:0-26267 GCA_034440615.1 Ashinkailepas kermadecensis
CATTCAACTGGACCTAATCACCATAGCGCTGTCCAAGTTACAAACGTCCTTGGTAGCAGGATTCAAACATGTGCCGTCGCTTCGTCTAAATGCAAATTGGACTTGGCATTCCCACATGTGTCAGGGCAGATGGGATGTAGGCTCGTTTATCGCTGACCAGGATATTGCCACGTGCTCGTCCTACCATTAGTATTCTGCTCCCGCGTGTCTAATGCAATACTGGGTCACATGTGTCCCGTTTCCTCTGTTCGGGGCCCGAAAGGCATTTACCCTCGGTTTCTATTGTAGTATGACAGGTACGGTGCAGGGATGTTGCTTGAATTTCAATCGCAGAGACACGAGCTGGTCTCTAGTATTCCCAACTACCACGCAGACGTGAGCTAGTCTCTGGTGTTCTCTACCACCACGCAGGCGCGAGCTGGTCTCTGGTGCTCCCTACCACCACACAGGCGCGAGCTGGTCTCTGGTGCTCCCTACCGCCACGCAGACGCGAGCTGGTCTCTGGTGCTCCCTACCACCACGCAGACACGAGCTGGTCTCTAGTATTCCAAACCACCACGCAGGCGTGAGCTGGTCTTTGGTGCTTCCTACCACCACGCAGGCGCGACCTGGTCTCTGGTGCTCCCTACCATCACGCAAGCGCGAGCTGGTCTCTGGTACTCCCCTACCACCACGCAAGCAGCGAGCTGGTCTCTGGTGCTCCCTACCACCACGCAGGCGCGAGCTGGTCTCCTGGTGCTCCATACCACCACGCAAGCGTAAAACTGGTCTCTGGTGCTCTCTAACACCACGCAGGCGTGAGCTGGTCTCTGGTGCTCCCTACCACCACGCAAGCGCGAGCTGGTCTCTGGTGCTCCCTACCACCACGCAAGCGCGAGCTGGTCTCTGGTGCTCCATACCACCACGCAAGCGTAAGCTGGTCTCTGGTGCTCCCCTAACACCACGCAGGCGTGAGCTGGTCTCTGGTGCTCCCTAACGCCACGCAGGCGCGAGATGGTCTCTGGTGCCCTACCACCACGCAAGCGCGAGCTGTCTCTGGTGCTCCCTACCACCACGCAAGCGCGAGCTGGTCTCTGGGGCCCCTAACACCACGCAGGCGTGAGCTGGACTTGGTGCTCCCTAACGCGCGCAGGCGCGAGCTGGTCTCTGGTGCTCCCTCACCACGCAAGCGCGAGCTGGTCTCTGGTGCTCCCTACCACCACGCAAGCGCGAGCTGGTCTCTGGCGCTCCCTACCACCACGCAAGCGCGAGCTGGCTCTGGTGCCCCTACCACCACGCAGGCGCGAGCTGGTCTCTGGTGCTCCCTACCACCACGCAGGCGCGAGCTGGTCTCGGTGCCCCCTACCACCACGCAGGCGCGAGCTGGTCTCTGGTGCTCCCTACCACCAGCTGGCGCGAGCTGGTCTCTGGTGCTCCCTACCACCACGCAAGCGCGAGCTGGTCTCTGGTGCTGCCTAACACCACGCAGGAGTGAGCTGGTCTCTGGTGCTCCCTAACGCCACGCAGGCGCGAGATGGTCTCTGGTGCTCCTACCACCACGCAGGCGCGAGCTGGTCTCTGGTGCTCCATACCACCACGCAGGCGCGAGCTGGTCTCTGGTGCTCCCTACCACCACGCAGGCGCGAGCTGGTCTCTGGTGCTCCCTACCACCACGCAGGCGCGAGCTGGTCTCTGGTGCTCCCTACCACCACGCAGGCGCGAGCTGGTCTCTGGTGCTCCCTACCACCACGCAAGCGTGAGCTGGTCTCTGGTGCTCCCTACCACCACGCAGGCGCGAGCTGGTCTCTGGTGCTCCCTACCACCACGCAGGCGCGAGCTGGTCTCTGGTGCTCCCTACCACCACGCAAGCGTGAGCTGGTCTCTGGTGCTCCCTAACACCACGCAGGCGCGAGCTGGTCTCTGGTGCTCCCTACCACCACGCAGGCGCGAGCTGGTCTCTGGTGCTCCCTAACACCACGCAGGCGCGAGCTGGTCTCTGGTGACTTGACATACTATCCCGCCCCCTGTTTGTTTCGGCAAAAGATCAATATTTGCTGATCACATGCAGCAATTTGGGAATATGGTATTCCATAATTTACTGTGCAGCGTATATGCCTTCATCTGGCCACATTGTTGACCGGATGCGTAGCAGTGATGTCATGACAGTGACGTCATGATTACTTCGCGAATGCTTTTTTTTGTACATGCACAGGTGTATCATTGTTTCGAAAATTAAGAGACAATACAACATGCGAAACATGCAATATGCAATATGCACCCTGCTTTCATTTTCCCCTTGAGATAAGGAGAACAAACATTGGAGAAAGATGATCTGTCTTCGAAAGGTGCAAGCAAATGTATGTTGTATAATTTTGCGTGGAAATATTTCGTTTCTGAAAAAGGGGACGCACTCATGATATGCCCAGCGCATGCAATAATACGGGGCATTTATTTCATCCATATCACCTTTGCTCATTGAGGATGCAGGGCCTGCACCGCGGCTTGGACATTTGGCACAAAACTGGCAATATACATGCATTCATATATATATATATATATATATATATATATAATATTATATATATATATATATATATATATATATATTATATATATATATATGTATATATATATATATATATTAGATATATATATACATGTTATATATATATATATATTAGATTATATATATATATATATATATATATATATATATATTATATATATTATATATATATATATATATATATATATATATATATATATATATATATATATATATATATATATATATATATATATATATAGATATATATATATATATATATATAATTATATATATATATATATATATATATATATATATATATGTATATAAATATATATATATATATATATATATATATATATATATATGTATATGTGTATGTATGTACATATGCACTTCCCTCTCCCCCACCTTTCGTCGGTTTATACCCAGCCGTGCATACGTCGTGAAGTTACTATTTGGTAATCTGGACGATCCTTTCTTCCTCACGGAGTAATGAAGTAACCCTACGCGACTCGAAAGTCTACTAAGCTGGCTGCGAAGCCTGCCTGACATCCGGTTCGATGTGTAGAAAGGTATATTTGGCGTGCTGAGAGTGAGACTACATACTTCGACAAGACTGGATGCTAAAACTGGATACATAGCATGGATATGTAGGCTTGCGAATGCTGCGAACGTTTTAAACAGTTGGAGTGGCGAAGCCATTACATTTAAATCATGTATGGTCAACTGGTAAAAACTAGAGACCTACCACCAGATATAGTACCGATTAATAACGCCTGATTAATCGCGGCAAAACAAGCGAGACAAAAACTGCACCGAGACAAGGCTAGTGCATGAGGCCCTGTTGATGTCGTTTTGTCATTCTGGCGCATTGTCCTGTCCGCAGATAACAGCCTACAATGATACTTTCTTGAAAGGTGGTGTAGAATCTCGCTCCAGATGCTAAGATGTCGATGAATGTCGATTTCAGGCTGCCTAGTTCATGCTGGTTTAATTCATAGCTTAGACTAGCTCTTCACTGATAATATTTGTCACTTGTCATTGCTATGCATAGTTTCAATTTTGGAACACAAATGTTAATCTTATCGTTGAAAACTGGAAAATAATATAAACATATCAGTGATTGTTAAAACGTGGCATCAAAATATGGCACGTAATTAGTTCCATTTAAGATTGTATGGGACATGCTTATAGCACAGTGTAGTTGGTAGATCTAGCATATGATGTAAACTATGTTGATAGGAAAAATATTCAGATTTCAAAAGAGGTTTGGGTATATTATGGGTTCACATCGAATCAGAATTGATTTTCTCTTCAGATTGAAGCATTTTTACCACTACCTCATCAAGATATATGATAAACATTGCACCGAAAACGAAGTTTCAGAATCATAGCAAAACTTGGGTAAACCAGGTTTGCACCGGTTGCTTTTGAAAACCGCGATGAGACTTACCACATAGGTATCTTGCTTTTCGAGCACGTTTCCATGACTTTTAGAGGCTGCAGAATATTAAATGCATGAATCTCGTAGTGGTGTGGCATGTTTATTACACACGTATAGCAGCATTTCTAACGATATTGAATGCTGAACAAATAAAAAGCTTGTCGTGTTAATTTTGCTGCTTAGATACTAGATTAAGGATATACTGGGTAAGGGGAATACCTACATGTTCTAGGTTTTTTTTGTTGTAACCATCATGTTTTCCTATGAATGCCTGCCAACGAAAAAGAAATCCTAATAATATTTATTTTATATTCATGTTGTGGGGTGAACGAGGCCTTCCAAGGTGATGTGGACTGTATATTTCACCGTAGATGAATAGAAACATTAAATGATACTGCTTTTCCAAAGCAAATATTGTTTAGCTGGCTTTTTTGGCCGCGTTGACCGGGCCAACGTGTTTGGTCACATGAGACAGGACGGTCCCGGGCTTCGATCCGAGGCTTCGGCCCCAATGTGTTCAGCAGCTGCCACCTGTGTCATCTGATCACCCTCTTGGTGTGGGCCTGGGAACATTTGATCGCCCTCTCAGTGTGGGTCTGAGAACGCTGATCGTCCTCTTGGTGTGGGCCTGGGAACATCTGATCACCCTCTTGGTGTGGGCCTGGGAACGTCTGATCGCCCTCTTGGTGTGGGCCTGGGAACATCTGATCGCCCTCTTGGTGTGGGCCTGGGAACATCTGATCACCCTCTCGGTGTGGGCCTGGGAACATCTGATCGCCCTCTTGGTGTGGGCCTGGGAACATCTGATCACCCTCTCGGTGTGGGCCTGGGAACATCTGATCGCCCTCTTGGTGAGGGCCTGGGAACATCTGATCACCTCTCGGTGTGGGCCTGGGAACATCTGATCGCCCTCTTGGTGTGGGCCTGGGAACGTCTGATCGCCCTCTTGGTGTGGGCTTGGGAACATCTGATTGCCCTCTTGGTGAGGGCCTGGGAACATCTGATTGCCCTCTTGGTGAGGGCCTGGGAACATCTGAACACTCAGTCAGGCTGGCCGGGCTGCACGCGCCGTCCCGGCCAGCATTCGTCACTGTGACGTGGATATGACCTGGCGTGTCGCCCGTGCCGAGCTGTGGACCGTCGGATCCAGCTGATCTGCGGCGTAGACTGTCGCCTACTGTGATTAACGTCGGACCTGTCGACCTGGACCTGTCGACCTGACCTGTCCATCCTGTCCCATCTCTCGGTCGGACTGGCCGCCGGCAGATCAGGCAGATGAGGCAGTAAGGGTTGATAAAGGATTATGCTTGTTGTGGCGATGCGCCATCCACATACATCGACAGTGCCGACGTTATTACCAGCATCTGCACGGTCCGTGTCCGGTACGGGCCCACGGCGTGGGTGTGGCTGTTCCTCGGTGGGTGTCTCGACACCTACATCTGCACGGTCCGTGTCCGGTACGGACTCACGGCAGGGGTGTGGCTGTTCCTCGGTGGGTGTCTCGACACCTACATCTGCACGGTCCGTGTCTGGTACGGACCCACGACAGGGGTGTGGCTGTTCCTCGGTGGGTCATGTCTCTCGACACCTACATCTGCACGGTCCGTGTCCGGTACGGGCCCACGGTAGGGGTGTGCCTGTTCCTCGGTTGGTGTCTCGACACCTACATCTGCACGGTCCGTGTCCGTGTCCGGTTCGGGCCCACGGCAGGGGTGTGGCTGTTCCTCGGTGGGTGTCTCGACACCTACATCTGCACGGTCCGTGTCCGGTACGGGCCCACGGTAGGGGTGTGCCTGTTCCTCGGTGGGTGTCTCGACACCTACATCTGCACGGCCCGTGTCCGGTACGGATCCACGGCAGGGGTGTGGCTGTTCCTCGGTGGGTGTCTCGACACCTACATCTGCACGGTCCGTGTCCGGTACGGACCCATGGCGTGGGTGTGGCTGTTCCTCGGTGGGTCATGTCTCGACACCTACATCTGCACGGTCCGTGTCCGGTGCGGACCCACGGCAGGGGTGTGGCTGTTCCTCGGTGGGTGTCTCGACACCTACATCTGCACGGTCCGTGTCCGGTACGGACCCACGGCAGGGGTGTGGCTGTTCCTCGGTGGGTGTCTCGACACCTACATCTGCACGGTCCGTGTCCGGTACGGGCCCACGGTAGGGGTGTGCCTGTTCCTCGGTGGGTGTCTCGACACCTACATCTGCACGGCCCGTGTCCGGTACGGATCCACGGCAGGGGTGTGGCTGTTCCTCGGTGGGTGTCTCGACACCTACATCTGCACGGTCCGTGTCCGGTACGGACCCATGGCGTGGGTGTGGCTGTTCCTCGGTGGGTCATGTCTCGACACCTACATCTGCACGGTCCGTGTCCGGTGCGGACCCACGGCAGGGGTGTGGCTGTTCCTCGGTGGGTGTCTCGACACCTACATCTGCACGGTCCGTGTCCGGTACGGGCCCACGGCAGGGGTGTGGCTGTTCCTCGGTGGGTGTCTCGACACCTACATCTGCACGGTCCGTGTCCGGTACGGACCCACGGCAGGGGTGTGGCTGTTCCTCGGTGGGTGTCTCGACACCTACATCTGCACGGTCCGTGTCCGGTACGGGCCCACGGTAGGGGTGTGCCTGTTCCTCGGTGGGTGTCTCGACACCTACATCTGCACGGCCCGTGTCCGGTACGGATCCACGGCAGGGGGTGTGGCTGTTCCTCGGTGGGTGTCTCGACACCTACATCTGCACGGTCCGTGTCCGGTACGGACCCATGGCGTGGGTGTGGCTGTTCCTCGGTGGGTCATGTCTCGACACCTACATCTGCACGGTCCGTGTCCGGTACGGACTCACGGCAGGGGTGTGGCTGTTCCTCGGTGGGTGTCTCGACACCTACATCTGCACGGTCCGTGTCCGGTGCGGACCCACGGCAGGGGTGTGGCTGTTCCTCGGTGGGTGTCTCGACACCTACATCTGCACGGTCCGTGTCCGGTACGGACCCACGGCAGTGGTGTGGCTGTTCCTCGGTGGGTGTCTCGACACCTACATCTGCACGGTCCGTGTCCGGTACGGACCCACGGCAGTGGTGTGGCTGTTCCTCGGTGGGTCATGTCTCGACACCTACATCTGCACGGTCCGTGTCCGGTGCGGACCCACGGCAGGGGTGTGGCTGTTCCTCGGTGGGTGTCTCGACACCTACATCTGCACGGTCCGTGTCCGGTACGGACCCACGGCAGTGGTGTGGCTGTTCCTCGGTGGGTGTCTCGACACCTACATCTGCACGGTCCGTGTCCGGTACGGACCCACGGCAGTGGTGTGGCTGTTCCTCGGTGGGTCATGTCTCGACACCTACATCTGCACGGTCCGTGTCCGGTGCGGACCCACGGCAGGGGTGTGGCTGTTCCTCGGTGGGTGTCTCGACACCTACATCTGCACGGTCCGTGTCCGGTACGGATCCACGGCAGTGGTGTGGCTGTTCCTCGGTGGGTGTCTCGACACCTACATCTGCACGGTCCGTGTCCGGTACGGACCCACGGCAGTGGTGTGGCTGTTCCTCGGTGGGTCATGTCTCGACACCTACATCTGCACGGTCCGTGTCCGGTGCGGACCCACGGCAGTGGTGTGGCTGTTCTTCGGTGGGTGTCTCGACACCTACATTTGCACGGTCCGTGTCCGGTACGGACCCACGGCAGTGGTGTGGCTGTTCCTCGGTGGGTGTCTCGACACCTACATCTGCACGGTCCGTGTCCGGTACGGACCCACGGCAGTGGTGTGGCTGTTCCTCGGTGGGTGTCTCGACACCTACATCTGCACGGTCCGTGTCCGGTACGGACCCACGGCAGTGGTGTGGCTGTTCCTCGGTGGGTGTCTCGACACCTACATCTGCACGGTCCGTGTCCGGTACGGACCCACGGCAGTGGTGTGGCTGTTCCTCGGTGGGTGTCTCGACACCTACATCTGCACGGTCCGTGTCCGTGTCCGGTTCGGGCCCACGGCAGGGGTGTGGCTGTTCCTCGGTGGGTGTCTCGACACCTACATCTGCACGGTCCGTGTCCGGTACGGACCCACGGCAGGGTGTGCCTGTTCCTCGGTGGGTGTCTCGACACCTACATCTGCACGGTCCGTGTCCGGTACGGACCCACGGCAGTGGTGTGGCTGTTCCTCGGTGGGTGTCTCGACACCTACATCTGCACGGTCCGTGTCCGTGTCCGGTTCGGGCCCACGACAGGGGTCATGCTCCTCGGTGGGTGTCTCGACACCTACATCTGCACGGTCCGTGTCCGTGTCCGGTACGGACCCACGACAGGGGTGTGGCTGTTCCTCGGTGGGTCATGTCTCTCGACACCTACATCTGCACGGTCCGTGTCCGGTTCGGGCCCACGACAGGGGTCATGCTCCTCGGTGGGTGTCTCGACACCTACATCTGCACGGTCCGTGTCCGGTACGGACCCACGGCAGGGGTGTGGCTGTTCCTCGGTGGGTGTCTCGACACCTACATCTGCACGGTCCGTGTCCGGTACGGGCCCACGGTAGGGGTGTGCCTGTTCCTCGGTGGGTGTCTCGACACCTACATCTGCACGGTCCGTGTCCGGTACGGACCCACGGCAGTGGTGTGGCTGTTCCTCGGTGGGTGTCTCGACACCTACATCTGCACGGTCCGTGTCCGGTACGGACCCACGGCAGGGGGTGTGGCTGTTCCTCGGTGGGTGTCTCGACACCTACATCTGCACGGTCCGTGTCCGGTACGGACCCACGACAGGGGTGTGGCTGTTCCTCGGTGGGTGTCTCGACACCTACATCTGCACGGTCCGTGTCCGGTACGGACCCACGGCAGTGGTGTGGCTGTTCCTCGGTGGGTGTCTCGACACCTACATCTGCACGGTCCGTGTCCGTGTCCGGTACGGACCCACGGCAGGGGTGTGGCTGTTCCTCGGTGGGTGTCTCGACACCTACATCTGCACGGTCCGTGTCCGTGTCCGGTTCGGGCCCACGACAGGGGTCATGCTCCTCGGTGGGTGTCTCGACACCTACATCTGCACGGTCCGTGTCCGTGTCCGGTTCGGGCCCACGACAGGGGTCATGCTCCTCGGTGGGTGTCTCGACACCTACATCTGCACGGTCCGTGTCCGTGTCCGGTACGGACCCACGGCAGGGGTGTGGCTGTTCCTCGGTGGGTGTCTCGACACCTACATCTGCACGGTCCGTGTCCGTGTCCGGTTCGGGCCCACGACAGGGGTCATGCTCCTCGGTGGGTGTCTCGACACCTACATCTGCACGGTCCGTGTCCGTGTCCGGTTCGGGCCCACGACAGGGGTCATGCTCCTCGGTGGGTGTCTCGACACCTACATCTGCACGGTCCGTGTCCGTGTCCGGTACGGACCCACGGCAGGGGTGTGGCTGTTCCTCGGTGGGTGTCTCGACACCTACATCTGCACGGTCCGTGTCCGTGTCCGGTTCGGGCCCACGACAGGGGTCATGCTCCTCGGTGGGTGTCTCGACACCTACATCTGCACGGTCCGTGTCCGTGTCCGGTTCGGGCCCACGACAGGGGTCATGCTACTCGAGGGGTCATATCTCAACACACCCGAGTCGGCACATGTCGGCCGGGTTGCGACCGTCTTTCCGCCACTGACATTTCCGCCAATGTCGAGTTGTTTGTGACGGGACTCTCGACTCCGGACGTGGGCACGCCGCTCGTCAGTAGCAACTGTGACTACTGACTGACACATGTGTTTGCCTGGTCATGTGTGTGTACCCATGAGTGGCCGTCAAGGCCTCGTGAGGACCTATGACGACCTATTGGAAACGTGAAGAGTTTGTGATGGTCTCGTAATAAACCTGGAGGACCCGCCAGAACCCAGTAACACCTGTGAGAACCTGGTAAGGCCCTCTTATGATCCATAGATTCTCGTAGGGTGTTCCTGATCCCATCAGAATCCGACAATGTCGTCTGGTACAGTCGGACAGTGTGGTGCTTCCCGTATTTTTCTGCAAGAAGGTGTGTCCCCGTTGCCGTTAATTTCCGACCTGATTTAAAACCCCGTGCGGGAAGCAGGTCTCAACGGTTCGTGTCCTAGTCTGTGCCAGCTATTGTCCAGGCGGGTGATGATGCCTGCGTTTGGTAGAAGGTAGCATCGCGCCCCGGCCCATTGTTGACTCGTTACTCAACCGAGAATCATCACCCGACAGGCACAGATCGAGATGATAGTCGTGGCCGCGTATGCGCTGGCCTATCAGATGGCCAACGGCCGTTTGTCACCGCCTTGTGTTATTGTTGCGGCGGTGTGATGTGCATGTGGCATATTCCCCACCACTATTATTACCGCGGTGTGATGTGCGTGTGGCATACTCCCCGCTACTATTGTTGCCGTGGTGGTATGTGCGTGTGGCATACTCCCCGCTACTATTATTACCGCGGTGTGATGTGCGTGTGGCATACTCCCCGCTACTATTGTTCCCGCGGTGTGATGTGCGTGTGGTATACTCCCCGCTACTATTGTTGCCGCGGTGGTATGTGTATGTGGCATACTCCCCGCCACTGTTGTTGCCGCGGTGGAATGTGCGTGTGGCATACTCCCCGCTACTGTTGTTGCCGCGGTGTGATGTGTATGTGGCATACTCCCCGCTACTATTGTTGCCGCGGTGTGATGTGTATGTGGCATACTCCCCGATACTATTATTACCGCGGTGTGATGTGTATGTGGCATACTCCCCGCTACTGTTGGTGCCGCGGTGTGATGTGTATGTGGCATACTCCCCGCTACTGTTGGTGCCGCGGTGTGATGTGTATGTGGCATACTCCCCGCTACTGTTGTTGCCGCGGTGGGATGTACGTGTGGCATACTCCCCGCTACTGTTGGTGCCGCGGTGTGAGGTGTATGTGGCATACTCCCCGCTACTGTTGGTGCCGCGGTGTGAGGTGTATGTGGCATACTCCCCGCTACTGTTGGTGCCGCGGTGTGATGTGTATGTGGCATACTCCCGCCACTGTTGTTGCCGCGGTGGGATGTGCGTGCGGCATACTCCCCGCTACTGTTGGTACCGCGGTGTGATGTGTATGTGGCATACTCCCCGCTACTGTTGTTGCAGCGGTGTGATGTGCGTGTGGCATACTCCCCGCTACTATTGTTCCCGCTGTGTGATGTGTATGTGGCATACTCCCCGCCACTGTTGGTGCCGCGGTGTGATGTGTATGTGGCATACTCCTCGCTACTGTTGTTGCCGCGGTGTGAGGTGTATGTGGCATACTCCCCGCCACTGTTGGTGCCGCGGTGTGATGTGTATGTGGCATACTCCCCGCCACTGTTGTTGCCGCGGTGGGATGTGCGTGCGGCATACTCCCCGCTACTGTTGGTGCCGCGGTGTGATGTGTATGTGGCATACTCCCCGCTACTGTTGTTGCAGCGGTGTGATGTGCGTGTGGCATACTCCCCGCTACTATTGTTCCCGCTGTGTGATGTGTATGTGGCATACTCCCCGCCACTGTTGGTGCCGCGGTGTGATGTGTATGTGGCATACTCCCCGCTACTGTTGGTGCCGCGGTGTGAGGTGTATATGGCATACTCCCCACCACTGTTGGTGCCGCGGTGTGATGTGTATGTGGCATACTCCCCGCCACTGTTGTTGCCGCGGTGTGATGTGTATGTGGCATACTCCCCGCCACTGTTGTTGCCGCGGTGGGATGTGCGTGCGGCATACTCCCCGCTACTGTTGGTGCCGCGGTGTGATGTGTATGTGGCATACTCCCCGCTACTGTTGTTGCAGCGGTGTGATGTGCGTGTGGCATACTCCCCGCTACTATTGTTCCCGCTGTGTGATGTGTATGTGGCATACTCCCCGCCACTGTTGGTGCCGCGGTGTGATGTGTATGTGGCATACTCCCCGCTACTGTTGGTGCCGCGGTGTGAGATGTAGGTGCATACTCCCCGCCACTGCTGTTGCCGCGGTGTGAGGTGTATGTTGCATACTCCCCGCCACTGTTGTTGCCGCGGTGTGAGGTGTATGTGGCATACTCCCCGCCACTGTTGGTGCCGCGGTGTGATGTGTATATGGCATACTCCCCGCTACTGTTGGTGCCGCGGTGTGATGTGTATGTGGCATACTCCCCGCCACTGTTGGTGCCGCGGTGTGATGTGTATATGGCACTCCCTGCTACTGTTGGTGCCGCGGTGTGATGTGTATGTGGCATACTCCCGCTACTGTTGGTGCCGCGGTGTGATGTGTATGTGGCATACTCCCTGCTACTGTTGGTGCCGCGGTGTGATGTATATGTGGCATACTCCCCGCCACTGTTGTTGCCGCGGTGTGAGGTGTATGTGGCATACTCCCCGCCACTGTTGGTGCCGCGGTGTGAGGTGTATGTGGCATACTCCCCGCCACTGTTGGTGCCGCGGTGTGATGTGTATATGGCATACTCCCTGCTACTGTTGGTGCCGCGGTGTGAT
The DNA here is from genome assembly GCA_034440615.1 of Ashinkailepas kermadecensis. Lineage (NCBI taxonomy): Eukaryota > Metazoa > Arthropoda > Thecostraca > Neolepadidae > Ashinkailepas > Ashinkailepas kermadecensis. The sequence continues at coordinate 12,406 of JAOTOM010000628.1, forward strand.
GTGTATGTGGCATACTCCCCGCTACTATTGTTGCCGCGGTGTGAGGTGTATGTGGCATACTCCCCGCGAGTGCTCCGCTCCGCTCCGCTCCACCTGGATATCCGCCAAATCCCGGCGGTCGCTTTGTCTGGGACGACGTTGTCGATGAGTTGCTTTGTCGTCCAGTTATTGACGCCATGGTCCCTCCTCTGCAGGCTTGACGACCCGTCCACGATGAGCAGCGGCCAGACCGAGTCGAGCCAGACCAGTTTGACCTCTGACTCGCTGGTCATCTCCACCGGGTCACCGGAGAAGGACCGGCCCACCCTGCGAATCCACCTGCCCACCGGCTGTCAGCTGGTCAAGTACTCGGAGAACACCGACGTCAAGGTAACCGAGCCATGCGCAGTTCGCTTTGCGTTTGGGTTTGCCTGTCTCCTGTTGGTTATCGACCGATCTCACATTACACTGGACTGGTCTGTTCCTGTGTTAAGCTGTTGAATGAATACGGATCTGTCGGACCTTCCTCAGTTGACGGTCCATAATATGTCTCCTATGCTATCCTCGTATTGCAGCCTTTGCGTGGCCTATTTTGGGGACTATGACTGAAGATGTTACGTGACATGTTGGGTATGCGCAAAATTGAGCATGGGATGTCACGCCAAGACGTTTTTTGCTGGAGGTCGGGCATCCTAATTGATTGCTGGCCCGGCAGGCCGCAGTAGCGTCCGTCGCTAGAACGGTAGGGGCATACCATACGAGTTGATCGGGCGATGTGCACTTTCCTCTGCGGCACCAGTTAGCGCTTCACAACCATATTCGTCCACCAAACTCGTCCACCAAACTCGTCCACCAAACTCGTCCACCAGACTCGTCCACCAGACTCGCCCACCCGACTCGCCCACGAGACTCGTCCAACAGACTCGTCCGCCGAATGTAATACTTCTGTCGACCGCCGGCGGCGCTGGATTTGCACCTGGTAGCGGCGGACGTTGACCTGCCCCCGTCACCCTTTCCGGCCTCCCTGTTCCAACGCGGCCTGGTGTCGAGCCAGACGCACGCGGACCTTTGTTCCTTCATCATGTCCGTGTCTAACTCTGCTGGCCAGTTTGGCTGTGTCGATGCTGCGGCGCGGCGGCGCGGTTTCGATCGAGTGATAGCAGACGGCGCCTCCGTCGATGTGCCCGCGCAGGAGCACAGAGCAGAGGGTGGCCGCTCACGAGCACAGAGCAGCTGATGACCGCTCACGAGCACAGAACAGCTGATGACCGCTCACGAGCACAGAACAGCTGATGACCGCTCACGAGCACAGAACAGCTGATGACCGCTCACGAGCACAGAACAGCTGATGACCGCTCACGAGCACAGAACAGCTGATGACCGCTCACGAGCACAGAACAGCTGATGACCGCTCACGAGCACAGAACAGCTGATGACCGCTCACGAGCACAGGACAGCTGATGACCGCTCACGAGCACAGAACAGCTGATGACCGCTCACGAGCACAGAACAGCTGATGACCGCTCACGAGTACAGAACAGCTGATGACCGCTCATGAGCACAGAGCAGCTGATGACCGCTCACAAGCACAGAACAGCTGATGACCGCTCACGAGCACAGAACAGCTGATGACCGCTCACGAGCACAGAACAGCTGATGACCGCTCACGAGCACAGAACAGCTGATGACCGCTCACGAGCACAGAACAGCTGATGACCGCTCACGAGCACAGAACAGCTGATGACCGCTCACGAGCACAGAACAGCTGATGACCGCTCACAAGCACAGAACAGCTGATGACCGCTCACGAGCACAGAATAGCTGATGACCGCTCACAAGCACAGAACAGCTGATGACCGCTGACGAGCACAGAACAGCTGATGACCGCTCACAAGCACAGAACAGCTGATGACCGCTCACGAGCACAGAACAGCTGATTACCGCTCACGAGCACAGAACAGCTGATGACCGCTCATGAGCACAGAGCAGCTGGCGGTAGTGCTGACGATGCTCTGTTTATAGTGGCGACCGACTGTCCATCCATCATGACCGGAAACCCCAGCACTGGCGGCCGGCGCTCAGACTGGCGCCCGGCGCTCAGACTGGCGCCGGATGCAAAAGTCGAGTCGGACTGGCGCTGGGATGACAACAAGCCCACTTCGACATCCCCCGGCATGTCCTTCGATATCCACCAATGTCCTTAAGAAACCATGCATGTCCCTCGAATTCCACCCATGTTTTTCGACATGGGTCCATGTCCTTGAACATCCACCCATGTTCCCCAGCATCCGTGTCGAAGGCGTCGCCGTCACCGTCACCGTCACCGTCACCGTCACCGTCACCGTCGCCGTCGCCGTCGCCGTCGCCGTCGCCGTCGCCGTCGCCGTCGCCGTCGCCGTCACCGTCACCGTCACCGTCGCCGTCGCCGTCACCGTCACCGTCACCGTCACCGTCACCGTCACCGTCACCGTCACCGTCACCGTCACCGTCACCGTCGCTGCCACCTCAGTCAGCGACCGGCATCTCCGCTTTCCTGTTTTTGTTTCTGGGATTCCTCTTCGATCCAACTGCTGAGCCAGGGGTGAGCCTAGGCCGGGCTCAACTAGTCGTTAGTTGCTCAGTTTTATATTTTCAACCAGGTTGGTAGCCAGCCGAAATCGTCAAGGGTGTGGGAGCATGCGCCCAGAGTTCTTCAGCCTGGTTACGGGCCTGTTTTAACGCCCGCGTATCTAAATGGTCGTTTTCAACTCGCATGGGAAGAAATAATATCTTTTTTTTTAAATATGTATTTTGTAACTGCCGAGTTTGATTGGCTGCTCGGTGTAGGAGTGGTTTTTGAACTGTGTTTTCCGCACAAAATGTGTAAATATCCGAGACATTTGCTGATTTGTGTAATTTTTATTTGCGAACATCTGGTCGCTTTTGATGAACAGGACATGGCCAGAATACCCATCTGGATCAGCCCGTTTTCCGAACCTACTGTGGCATGGCCGGAATACCCTCTGGATCAGCCCGTTTTCCGAACCTACTGCTGGGGACGAGTGGTCTAGGGTAAGATCCTCGTCTCACAATCGAAAGGTTGTGGGTTCGAGTCTCACCTGTCGCTACTCTTCGCCGGCGCCCAATCGGCGTGAGAGATTGGCGACGCTACATGACTCAACGGTCGACGTGTCGTAAAACCAATAACCAACCAACCAACCGAACCTACTGCTGTTTCACACGAGCGAAATTGGTTAATACCGGCTAATATTTCCGTACCGAATGCGTTTTGCTTCAGAATGTCTTTGAACGATGTGACAGCAACTCATGCTCAGACGAAGCCTTACACCACCGGAATGTTCCGGTCTCCACTGTCCAGTGGCCAGCTGGGACAGACGAAGCCTTACACCACCGGAGCGTTCCAGTCTCCACTGTCCAGTGGCCAGCTGGGACAGACGAAGCCTTACACCACCGGAGTGTTCCGGTCTCCACTGTCCAGTGGCCAGCTGGGACAGACGAAGCCTTACACCACCGGAGCGTTCCAGTCTCCACTGTCCAGTGGCCAGCTGGGACAGACGAAGCCTTACACCACCGGAGCGTTTCAGTCTCCACTGTCCAGTGGCCAGCTGGGACAGACGAAGCCTTACACCACCGGAGTGTTCCAGTCTCCACTGTCCAGTGGCCAGCTGGGACAGACGAAGCCTTACACCACCGGAGTGTTCCAGTCTCCACTGTCCAGTGGCCAGCTGGGACACGGCTGTGACGAAACTCGGCACTTGCTGCATGCTCTGTGACCCGGCCCAGTTGAGTTTCTCTGGCGGTGTATCCGGCCAACACTCGTTGGTTTGTCGACACCGTTGAGCGGCGTTTCCGGGGCGGATGGATGAATGGCACTTCCTGGCACCATCCGGCAACATCAGCTGCACATGTGATCGGTTCAGCTCAATTGACAAGTTGTACCAGTGATGGTAGTTCGGCTGGTCTGGCCAGCTCGGTCAGTTCCTTCCGCTCGGTCAGTTCGTGTTGCTTCAACATGTTCTGAATTCAGCCTGGGGAGCTCCCCTTTTACGACACAATGTCAAGGCCTGGAGCATCGCATCCTACACGCAAGGGCGTCGCCACCGGGGGGCAGGGGGCAGACCGCCCCCCTGCCGTGAAACTGGGGGGCGCCAACCCCCTGAAATTTGAGGAGGCCCCTATCCACAAATGCACAGCAAAAAAAGGTGAGCAAGGAGGCCGACGGTACAGAATATCATGCTGTCAATGAGGCCTCAAGACTGACGAGGCCACCAGGAAATATAATCAGGTCTCTATAAGAGCGTAGAACAGAGATTGGGAGGAGGCCCCCAGGACGAAAAGGAGGCCCCATGACGAAAAGGAGGCCCCAAGACGTAGAACAGAGATTGGGAGGAGGCCTCCAGGACGAAAAGGAGGCCCCCCGGGACGAAAAGGAGGCCCCCAGGACGAAAAGGAGGCCCCCCAGGACGAAAAAGAGGCCCAAAGACGTAGAACAGAGATTGGGAGGAGGCCCCCAGGACGAAAAGGAGGCCCCCAGGACGAAAAGGAGGCCCCCAGGACGAAAAGGAGACCACATGACGAAAAGGATGCACCCAAGGACGAAAAGGAGGCCCCAAGACGTAGAACAGAGATTGGGAGGAGGCCCCCAGGACGAAAAGGAGGCCCCCCGGGACGAAAAGGAGGCCCCAGGACGAAAGGGAGGCACCAAGACGTAGAACAGAGATTGGGAGGAGGCCCCCAGGACGAAAAGGAGACCCCAGGACGAAAAGGATGCACCCAAGGACGAAAAGGAGGCCCCAAGACGTAGAACAGAGATTGGGAGGAGGCCCCCAGGACGAAAAGGAGGCCCCCAGGACGAAAAGGAGGCCCCAGGACGAAAAGGAAGGCACCAAGACGTAGAACAGAGATTGGGAGGAGGCCGCCAGGACAAAAAGGAGGCCCCCAGGACGAAAAGGAGGCCCCCAGGACGAAAAGGAGGCTCCCAGGACGAAAAGGAGGCCCCCAGGACGAAAGACGCAGTCCATGCGCCCCTACACTCCAACAATCAACCAGCCAACCCCAGGACGAAAAGGATGCACCAAAGGACGAAAAGGATGCCCCCAAGACGTAGAACAGAGATTTGGATCAGGTCCCCAGGACGAAAATGAGGCCCCCAGGGCGAAAAGCAGGCCCCTAAGACGTAGAACAGAGATTGTGAGGTGGCCCCCAGGGCGAAAAAGCAGGCCCCTAAGACGTAGAACAGAGATTGTGAGGTGGCCCCCACGACGAAAAGGAGGCCCCCAGGACGAAAAGGATGCCCCAGAACGCAAAGGAATCCCCAAGACGTAGAACAGAGATTGGGATGAGGTCCCCAGGACGAAAAGGAGGCCCCCAGGACGAAAAGGAGGCCACCAGGACGAAAAAGGAGGCCCCAGGACGAGAAGGAGACCCCAGCACGAAAAGGAGGCCCTCAGGACGGAAAGGATGCCACCGAGACGGGCAAGAAGCCACCCAGGTTAGACGAAAAGGCTTCCGATGGGTGGCAGGATATTCTTAAGTTGGATATTCTTAAGTTGGAAAACGAGGCCCCCAAGACGGAAGAGGATGCCCCTGCAATATAAAATTAAGACCTGATAGGGGAGACTTCTCCGGACGCAATAGGGGCCCCAAGACGGATAAGAAGGTCTCCGCAGGAATGAGAGAAGGCCACCGAGACCAGCCAGATGAGGCCCATATTTTGGAAGAGGAGGAACCTGGAAGAGAAAATCTAGGACTAGGACGCAAAAGCACCCTGCTCAGGACGGAAAGGATGCCAACGAGAGGGGCAAGAAGCCACCCAGGTTAGACGAAAAGGCTTCCGATGGGCGGCAGGATATTCTTAAGTTGGAAAACGAGGCCCCCAAGACGGAAGAGGATGCCCCTGCAATATAAAATTAAGACCTGATAGGGGAGACTTCTCCGGACGCAATAGGGGCCCCAAGACGGATAAGAAGGTCTCCGCAGGAATGAGAGAAGGCCACGGCGACCAACCAGATGAGGCCCATATTTTGGAAGAAGAGGAACCTGGAAGAGAAAATCTAGGACTAGGACGCAAAAGCGCCCTGCTAAGAGGATAATGAGGCTCCAGACACAGATAAGGAGGCCCCCATGACGCGAGAGGAGGCCCCTAATTTGAAAAAAGGAGTCACCTAGGAGAGGGTAGGAGTCCCCAGAAATCAAGAGAGTGTCAAAAGTGGCACGGAGGCAACCAGGATTGCAAAAGAGGCTCCAACACCGGAAAGGAGGCCCCAGAATATGAGAGAGGAGGCCCTAAGACGGAAAAGGAAGCCATTGGATATGAGATGAGGTTTCGGAGACGCAAAAGCAGGCCCAAAACGGGTGAGGTTCCACCGAGATAGAAAATGATGATCCAGAGACGTGGCAGGAGGCACCTAATTCGGAAGAGAACGGCACAAGATTGGAAATGAGACCCCATGATGAACGAGGAGGCCCCTAAAATAGGAGAGAAAGGCCATTGGAAACGAGAGATGGCTCCCAAGCGGAAAAGAAGGCTCGAAGACGGATAAGAAGGTCCCCGGGAAATAACAAGGCCACTAAGATAGGAAAGGTTGCCAGTAATTTGGCAGAGGAGGCGCCTGGGAGAGAAGATGAGTCCACCAGAAGATAAGAGACCACCCCTAAGATGGGTAAAGATCGAATCCAGAGCGCAGAGCAGGAGAATGCAGAGCAGGAGGCCCCCAAGACGTGAGAGGAGGTCCCTAATTTGAAAAAGAAGGCCTCTAGAAGAGAAATGAGGAACCTGCCGGACTCGAGAAGGAGTAGGTCTCCAGGACCAAATGAGGACCCGAAGACTGGAAAGAGTTCCCAGGGAATGAGAGGAGGCCCTTAGGATGGGAGTGATAGCAGGTATGGAAGGAGGTGAGGTTTCCAAAATTGAAGATCCCTCAAGACGGGTAAGGCTTTGCCGGGATAAAGGAGGAGGCACACGAGGCGTGGCAAGAGGCCCCTAATTTGGCAGAGAATGCCCCTCGAAGATGAGAGGAAGCCCCATGCCATGTTAAAGGGGCCCCATAATGCAAGAGGAGGCCCTCCAAGACGGGAGAGGAGGGTAGGACACACAAGGAGACATCGAAAACCGGTAAAAAGGCTCTAGGAAATGAGACGACGCGACAGGAGGCCTAAAATTTGCAAGAAGACCCCCCTAAGAAGTAGTAAGAGTCGAATCTGGGTATTTTAAAATCACGATATGGGTCCCAAAAGATCCGGCCAGGGCCCCCGCAAATTACGCTGAGCCTGGGGTACCAAAAATTCACGCCCGGACCACGAAAATCATGCCAGGGGCACAACAGGTCGTACCGTGCCCCAACAGTCTCATTGGGACCAAAACAAATGAAGCCGGAGCAACGAAGAACAATCCGGACATGGATAATCACTCTGGGGGCCCAACAATGACGCCAAAAGCCTCCAAAACGCATTGGACCCCCAAAGTGTCGAGGCCGCTATAGCTCGCGCTAGGGATCCAAGAAAATAACGTCGGGGCCCAAAAGATCACATTGGACCCAAAAAAGTCGCGTCGCAGCCCTTGAAAATCACACTGGAGGCCCAGAAGGTCGCGCCGGGGCCCCAAAAGTTGCAGCTGCCCTCAAAATCAATTTTAACCGGAATGTCACTCTGGGACAAAAAAAACTCCTTCAGTGGCCGCAGTGCTATATCAAAGGGGCAAATGCCCCCTCCATCCTGAGAGGGATAAGCTCCCAAGAATCATGTCGGGGCCTCAAAAATCGCGCTGGTGCCACCAAAATTCTCGTCGGTCCACCAGAATTCGCGTATGGGTCTCCAAATAAATACGGCGAGCCCCGGAAAACTCGCTCCGAGGCCCGAAAAATTGCGACAGCAACCGCCAAAATCGCGTTGGGGCCACAGCTAAATACAACGCATCGCACAAACTCGAACCGGGCTCCCCAAATATCGCGCTTGGGACCCACAATTCCCATCGGTAGTCCCGTCGAGGCTCTAAAAAATTGCCCTCTAGGGCCACACGTAAGCACAGTGTGACCACAAACACAAACACAAATCAAGCTGGAGCCCTCCAAAATAAGGATGGATTCCAACAACTAAATGCCCAGGTAAAAAAATGGCTCTGGAGCACCGAACATATTATCAGATGCCTTCACAAATTGCGTACGGCACCGAAAAAGAAACCGGATCTCGAACAATCGAGGTGGGATACAAAAACATGGCGCCAAGGGCTCGAGAAATCAGGCCGGGATTCGGACTTTAAAAAAAATCAGAAAAGTTTCACAAAATCATATTGAGCCCAGAAAACTGGGGTTGGGTCTCCGGAACCACGCGCCTGGGTGCGATAAGCCACTCTGGGACCTAGAAACATCGTACCGAAGCCCCAAAATTGTACTTGGGCCCCACAAGTGTGCGTCAGAAGCCCAAAATAAACACATCGGGACCCTAAGAGCACAACGGGGGCCGAAAATACAACTGACCCTCCAAAGCGCACAGTCTCACAAAAAGCGACAGGGCCTTCACACATGCGTTGCAGCCATAGATATACATACCGGGAGGTCTAAAAAATACACCGGAAGCTCTCAAGGCACACAGGGGTCATGATAACGCACAATAGCCTGAAAAGGTGGCTGGGGCCGCAAAAGGCAACATGGTTCCAAAGCAAACAAAAAGACCGTCGCTAAATAAACACATCGGGATCTTCGAAAACGCCGACACGTCAAAAAAATTACTCTGTGCACAAAAATTCAACAAACCCTAAAACGAGCAGGGGGTTCGAAAATGCTTTAGGCCCCTAACAAAAATGGATTGGAGCCATAATACACAATCATAGACCAAGAAAGACGCAACGAGTCCAAAAAAGAACGCCAAGGCTTGGCCTCGGTTCGGTATCCAATCTGGGAGGATAGCAGCAAAGATATGAAGTGCATCAAAGCTCAGCGGAAACCGCATTTCATAACTACCAGAAAATGTGGGAAGTAGGAAACTAATGATCGAATTTAATCAATCGACTTTTCGAAGCGAACGCCCATGCGAATCATTCCATCACGCCAAATATGGCGAAAGTCTATCATGTGGCAGCAATTAGCAAAACGCAGAAGGCCTAGCAGAAACCATAGCATAGCACGAAGTGTGGCGAATGCACCGAATACGAAAATGGGTGTGCACCGACGTTGCCGTCGTGGCGACCGGGTGTTATGAACTGGAATGCCTGAAATTGTAAAATTTTGTATTTTAAAGTGGTGGGTAATACATTTTACTTTGAAGTTATGGGCCTAATACATCTTCTAAACCCTGCTCGTTTTAGGGCCTTGTTGTGTTTTTTTTGTGCACCGAGTATTTTTTACGTGTCTGGGCGTTTTCGAAGATCCCGATGTGTTTATCTAGCTCCCGGTCGTTTTGTACGTTTTGGAACCATGTTGCCTTTTGTGGCCCCAGCCTCTTTTCCAGGCCCTTGTGCGTTCTCATGGCCCCTGTGCGCCTTGCGAGCTTGCAGTGTATTTTTCTTAGAGCTCCCGGTATGTTTATTTAGGGCTGCAACTCATGTTTTAAGGCCCTATCGCTTTTTGGCAGACTCTGTGCGCTTTGGAGGGCTAGTTGTACTTTCTGGCACCGTTGTACTCTTAGGGTCCCGCTGTGTATATTTGGGGCTTCTGACGCACATTTGTGGGGCCCCAGTATGATTTTGGGGCTTCGGTGCGATTTTGTCTGGGTCCCAGCGCGACTTATCGCGCCCAGGCGCGTGGTTCCGGAGACCCAATGCCAGCTTGCTGGGCTCAACGCGATTTGTGTGGATCTTTTCTGTTTGTTTTTTAAAGTCCGGATCCCGGCCTGATTTTCGAACCTCTGACGCCATGTTTTTGTATCCCACCTCGATTTTTCGAGATCCGGTATGCTTTTCGGTGTCATACGCAATTTTAGAAGGCATCTGGAAAAAATATTCGGTGCAACAGAGCCATTTTTGCTGACCCGGACATTTATTTGTTGGAATCTCTCCTTTTTTGGAGGGCTCCAGCTTGATTTTTGGGATACCGATCCGGGTTAGTGGTATACGTGTAATTTCAGCAGTGTGAGGTAACTTATCAAGGGATACCAAAAGAAAACCTTAGAACTGAGTGGTGGAGTTAGGGTTGAAATCCGATCAATCAGAAACCATAGTGGTAGATTAGGCCCCTCCACAGGACAATTTAGTTGATGACTAATTATATTATGTCGAAATGTACCCTTTGACAAAATAGCGGTCGAAATCCAAGGACTTTTTAATGGTCGTAGGTGCCCCCCCCCCCCTCTCCCTGCAAATCCGTTTGCCCCCTCCTGCTTGACGCAAATATAGGCACTCCACTGGTCCCTCAATAATTTTCCGAAACATACGCCCATGGGGAAAAGCCAACATTGAGGGGACAAATTACCCCTCATAAGCATACAATACAACATCCATGCCCCATATGAAATGGAATGAGTGATGTTTTTAAATGCATTTTCTTCCAAAAAACTTCTTTTCTGTTATTACAGCCTGCATGATTAGAGCTTCCCAGCTTCCATACCTTCTCAACGTCATTTACAAAACGGTACAGCACAGCGAAAACGATGGGCGTGACGGCGTGGAATTTGAAGGCTTGGATTATGTATGTACTGACATTGTTGCATTGTTGCATTGTCATTTATGCATTGGTGTTCAATGCTTGTTCTTGCCGTGAATTTATTCGCTGAGGATATATTTTAGCTCGTGTGACAGTTGCCTTGCAGCCAGCACCAAATGTTATGAAAATAAACAAATTCCTAAGAGGACGCTAAAAAGACCAATGCAATCCACTTCTCGTTGTCACCTTTACGAAATTGTCGTCCTTGGACTGAGAAATGGTCGTTCAAGCTTTGCTTATGACATCAAGCTGGTGGGAATAAATAACAGTAGTGATGAATCTAGCTATATTCAGTTAGACTTGGAGGACTTAAAAGTGGGTTGATCAATGGGAGATATCTGTAAGATATGCTTAGCACCAGCCCCGCCAGCTCGCTGCAATCTAGAGGCCAGCGGGAAGATTCGAGAAAGCATTGAGACGATGGTTTGTTTTGGCACTTATGTATTTATCCAAATATTACTTATTTATACCCTGGTATGGCCCAGTTTCCAGCGAAAATGATTAGTGCTATTACGTTTTGAGTAAATGATGCACCATGCCAAGAACAAACAAAAACCAATATGAAATCATGTTCCCATCCTCGAACCATAGTATAAGAGCCTAAAAACAATATGAGACCCTAACACAATGGAGGCCCCCTTTCGGGGAACAGGAGGCCCCCTTTCGACCTTGCCCCCCCTGGAAGAATTTCGTGGCGACGCCACTGCCTACACGCACCTTGCGTGTTGTTAGAGTACCGACATCTCACATTTCCGCATTTACAGCGTTTGCGGAGTTGTATTGGTCGCATGTGTCGATGTGCATCCGTGGTGAATATTAGGTCGACGATCTCTCGATCCGCTCAGGATTCTAAATACTCCGCACAATTAGTCAGCATGAACTGACATTGCCACTGTCTCCCGTTGCTGACATGGTTGCTCTTCGTTTAGGAACTGGAAGTCAGAAAGTCGTCACGTATGATGTCAGTAGGTCCACAGTTCTTGGTTGGCATTTCTCGGGTAGTGGGAGTAAGGAGTGGAAATGTGATGGGGTGCTACTGACAGCGACATGTGTTATGTCACTTCACACGGCAGCACCTACTGACAGCGACACATGTGTTATGTCACTTCACACGGCAGCACCTACTGACAGCGACACATGTCATGTGATGTCACCTGACATGGCGGGCCGGCCGCGACCTATCGCCGGTCGCTGCGTCGCGTCTGTCCATGTGACGTCACGTATGTCCACGTGCACATCACCGGCTGATAGCGCGAGGTGTCGCTCGCTGGGAAGCTTCCACGTGGATAAAGACACGGACTGTCGGCGGCGCATAACGCCCAGCGGCGTGGCGAAATCACGTCCGCTCGGTAGAAAGCAGCCGCCACTTGCAGCTGTGGGTCATGTGAGGTGACCCACCTGCTGCTGTGGCGTGCGACAGGTCAGAGGCAATTTCCGACTGTGTGTAATGTGGGATGACCTGGCCCACCTGCTGCTGCGGCGTACGACAGGTCAGAGGCCATGTCGGGAGGGGGGCGTAGCTCACCCGAATGACCAATTCTGGTGGTAAGGTTTCGCTGAGCTGGTTGCAAGTTTCTCTGGTGGTCAAGTCCGAGGATTTTCTGCTGAAGCTTTTCCCATGAAGCCATAAGTTACGCGAGTCTTATTTCTCAATGCGGTCATGTCAAAGAAAAGAATGGCATTCATGACTATGATGTCGTAGATTATGTTATAGCATTTCGCCCTTCAAGCGGATCAGGTTCCCATCGCTTTGTACCCCGTACTGAATGATGGTTTGGTAATGTTAGACTCTGACTATGATGATATATCCGACGATGACGTGCTTCGTCTATTAACACAATGTTCTACCTTTACATCTTACCTATGTTAATTATGAATTCTCGCCCTAGGATGTTGGGCAGGGAGATTCAACTCCTCGGGCCACTGCCACAGGGGCTTTAAGACTACTTGGATAGCATTGGTATTTCAAAATAACAAAAACAAACATTGCACTGAATAGTTGAATCTATAAACTTGCACTTTCAGATAGCCGCAGCCTCCGTGAACGGCTCTGATGCAGTGTCATTCCTGAAGCAGTGTTTCGAAGTGTTTGCTCTTCCCCTCCCACATTCTCCTACTGCGCTCTGGGAGGGGAGGATGGTGTGGGGTGTGGTGCAGGGCTGTATATAGTGCAGGTGTGGTGTGGGGTGCAGGGCTGGTTACGGGGCGCCGGGACGGCAGGATGGTGTGGGGGCTGCAGGGCTGGTTAGGGGGCGCTCTGGGAGGGCAGGATGGTGTGGGGTGGTACAGGGCTGTATGCAGTACAGGTGTGGGGTGGGGTGCAAGGCTGGTTACGGGGCGCCGTGGGAGGGCAGGATGGTGTGGGGGGGCTGCAGGGCTGGTTACGGGGCGCTCTGGGAGGGCAGGATGGTGTGGGTGGTACAGGGCTGTATGCAGTACAGGTGTGGGGTGGGGGGGCAGGGCTGGTTACGGGGCGCCATGGGAGGGCAGGATGGTGTGGGGGGAGGGCTGCAGGGCTGGTTACGGGGCGCTCTGGGAGGGCAGGATGGTGTGGGGTGGTACAGGGCTGTATGCGGTACAGGTGTGGGGTGGCGGGGTGCAGGGCTGGTTACGAGGCGCTGTCAGTCGGCACGTGTTGGCTGGCGGCGCCGGCCGGCCGGACCGATTTGACCGGTTTGATGTGGGCTGATTGCCAGCCTGTCGGATATACACGCCGCGCCGGCCCGCTGCTCGCCGTCGGCACGCGCACATGCTCGTGCCGACGGCTGTTGAACTCGCGCGGCGCTCGGCACCGACGCCAGCCGAACGTGGTTAGCCCCAGTCAGCTGGTCATCCGGGGAAGCACATACTGGCAGGTCGGCCGTATCTCTGGCTCGCCGATTTGAGCGGCCGACAGAGTGACGTCCGGCCAGCGGCCGACAGAGTGACGTCCGGCCAGCGGCCGACAGAGTGACGTCCGGCTAGCGGCCGACAGAGTGACGTCCGGCCAGCGGCCGACAGAGTGACGTCCGGCCAGCGGCCGACAGAGTGACGTCCGGCCAGCGGCCGACAGAGTGACGTCCGGCCAGCGGCCGACAGAGTGACGTCCTGCCAGTGGCCGACAGAGTGACGTCCGGCCAGTGGCCGACAGTGACACCCGGCCAGTGGCGACAGAGTGACACTCCGGCCAGTGGCCGACAGAGTGGGTGGGGGAGCAGGTGACAGAGTGACAGAGTGACGCCCGGCTAGTGGCCGAATGCGAAGTCACGC
>JAOTOM010000629.1:0-26541 GCA_034440615.1 Ashinkailepas kermadecensis
ATAATTCATTCATGGGCTTCATGTTCCGTGGCCTTTAATCCTACCTGCAGAGGGGAAAAATGCCGCTACTCGGCCACGAGCGTGGGTGAGATATTTGAAGAGAAAAAAATCACAAGTTATGGCGACAGCTTACGGTACCGTATTATCGATGAAGTGTGGATTATATCCATCATCAGGCCGCCTTGCTTCTTAACACACCCAGTTAATTTATTTTTCCTAACCTTCCCAAGCATCAAACGGACTCATCTTATTTCAGAACAACACGCATCAGAAGCGCACCGAAGCAATTCAGTAGCTATGATCGAGGTGACGGGGGGAGGAGGGGCTAACAAACGCTTAAAGAACGCTACCACGCGAGGCACTGTCCATGGAGCCTTCCTTGGTCGTAGTAAAACTAGAAGCGGTTTCACGCTTGCCCTAGCAGGAAGTAATGGTCAAGACATCCCAATGGCGGGGTCAGGCCATAATAATTACGTTGATCTGATTTCTTTTTAAACCGGAGATTTGACAAATTTATTATGAATAAACAAACAGAGTAGGTTCGTTACCTAATACAAGTTCTTGGACTAGTGTTAGCTTGTTTATGCGCGAACCTTGAAAATGTACACCTACATCCGCGCGTGGGACGTCCAGTTGGAAATCTGGGTCCAGACCAAGCGAGCCTGACCTGATAACCTCGATGACAACAGTTGTTTGCCGAATTCAGCGGTCTTCAAATGTTAAATTTTCCGGTACTCGACCACTCTGATCAATATGTAGCCAGCTTCCACCGCGGTAAGTGATTGGCCCTATATGATAGCTATGACGAATTATAATCCACGTTTAAAAAATGACGTCATCATTTGTGCTCTGATTGCATGATTTACAACTGAAATATGTCGGGCAAACAAAACAAATAAGTTTGTCTCAGATGCGCATGTTTTGGACGTGTTGCAGTATTTGGGTGATGTGAACAATTCATTCTTTGTTCTTTCTTGCGAGTATGATATCCAAAGACAAAGATCAATTACCCCTTCCCAGTAGTAGTTATTCAGGTAGCAGTACAGCGACATTTAAAACGGAGCCTCTCATGGTGCGGTACAGTGGACGCCATTACAATTGTAAACAACCCGCTTGTAAGTGGGGGATAATTTAATATTTTCGTGAGCGTCAAGATGGAATCGTAGCATCTGGAAATTATCTATTTCCATATTTATTAATAATATAGGTACTTCACAGCCATAAAATAAAACGTAAAAGGAATAATATTCATCCGCAGAATACATACTATCACTTCTCCCAATATTGTATATTTTCTGGTAATACCATGACAAATTTATATTCTATTCGACAACTCCTACCTCCCGGCCATGGTGCGCCAAATGCGGCCAGATTGGCTAGTTGTTTCTGTGAATCGAGTTATTTTTTCAAACAGGTGCCGCAACTTGAATATTTATGTTGGCTGAGTTTTATATTGAATGTATTACTTCATAATTAAAACTTCTAGAACATTCCATATCTACAGATAAAGTATATATATTTCAATGATATGCTCGTCATACTAGGCGAAGTCATCGACATTGCATCCCGGTAATTATTGGCCGTCGTGAAACAGGCTACTTTCGCCCGAACTGTTACAATCATTGACCTCTATACTAACTAGACGGCCGACTCGCCGCCCGCCACACGCTCCGCGCCCTATTCCGGCCGTTCCGGCTGGAGGCGGCTGAGCGGCGGTGTATGAGCAAAAGATCGGACGCGCCTCCCGCTCCCATGCATTTTGGCTCTGGAATGAAATGTAAAATGAAAAGTTGTTGATACATTTTGATTAAAAGTAGTGCAAAATGATGCTGGGTTCGTGGTGAGCAGATTGAAAATGCAAAGCACCTTGTACAACATTGTAATTGTGCTTTGGCAGTCTAACGTGTATCATCGTTTTGTCAACTTTGTGCGGTATTCGGCATGTGTACCCCATGTAATTGAGACCCCGGATAACCGATAAACGCTAGCGAAGTAACGCTGGGAATGTTTGTAGTTGACAGCATATGTGTACTGTGTGTGCATTCTATATCCTAATCCTAATCAGGGGCGGATCCAGGAATTGTCATGGGGAGGGGTATTTGTCTGGGGGTGCCATTTCTAAGGAGGTGCACCCTGCGAAAATACCTGAAGGGGCGCCTTCGGCCGAAAATCCGTTTAGCGGGAGAGGGGCGTGCACTTAAGCACACTGAAGGGGTGCTTCTGGCTGAAAAATATGAAGGACCATCCCGGAGGCGCGCGGGTTCCAAATTTCATGGGCACATGACCCTGAATCCGCCGACCATCCCTGAATCCGCACGACCATCCTGCAGGGCACGGGTTGACGCTCAGACATGGCTGTTGCTTTATATACTTTCGAGGGGGCAAGTGCCCCATTAATGTTGGCTTTGCGCCCCCGCCAATAATTTCAAGCTTTACCATTTGACCCTATGGAGTGTGCTCCCCGAATCAATTTTGGCCTGCCCATTGCCTTCATGTATTTTGCTCCCCCTTCCGTCCGAATAATTTTCAGAAATCAACATCCGTGCGCTCGGGACTTCCTCTTTAATTGTAGTTCTTTCTATCAGCCCGGGACTTCTTTCAAGGGCGTAGCCAAGAGGGCAGGCGCGGATCAATGATTTTTCATGGCGCCGAAAACCGAAAGTTGGCCCCCCTCCCCCAACCGGTGGGTTAGATCCGCCAGTAGCGCTGCTGAAGCTGAACTGGTGGTGCATGTTTGCGTAAATGCTGTTTCGTCTATGAGAGTTGGGACTAGTATTTGTAACATGGCCTTGTCTTGGATGTTGGCTGTCCAGAACATCGCATTATTGCTGTTTAGGGTATCCACGAGACACGTTTTACACATTTTACATCCATGAAGCAAGCAAAGGCGTTAGGTTTTGTTAGGTTAGGCTTCTGCTTAAAGTTGGATTTTGAAATTGAAATACAAACATCAATTTTTCTTCTAAAGCAGGTCAGGCTAGATTAGGTTTGGGTACGCCAGGCTTTTTCATTGAAGTATTTTTTAGACCAAAGTTGTTCGAAAATTTTCCATTTTTAACAGAGAATCTGTTTTCTTCCATAGATGGTGAGGATACGTTAGGTTAGGTAATAGTTGCATAATTTCTTCAAGTTGAACATTACAATTTATGCTATGTTTCCCAAAACCATTTTGGGTGTTATTTTGCCTCCCAACGGAAAAGTATGCATTGGCAGAGGAAATTAGTGGTCGCATTATGTTAACCACATTCATAAACATTGCATTGGCCAAAACAAAAATTGCAAGAATTCTAAAATTGCTTATAGCTGCAAATTTACCCATAATAGTTTTATCATCGGGAAATTATCCACTGTTTTTCCAAAATATGAATGGAGCTTGACAATGGATACCATCTTATTGCTGTTTGCTCATGACCATGAAATGCTTTGTGGTTATCCTGGCTACAAATTCAATGACGAAGATTCAAGAACATTGAAGATGCACATGAAGGCAACGCATACCGGTCTACCTATCAGGCTGCAAAACACCTTCTTTTGGAGAGGGGACCGGTTGCAGTTATGGTGCATTGTTGCAGAATGTGCATGTAAGACCTGAATGTATTTCTACTAACCAACGGCATGCCTGCTTTATGTGGCAATCTTGACAGTGCTTTGTTCATTTGCAAGCAAAAATCGATGACACTTTGTGCACTTTTTGGTCATTATTTTTTTTCCTTTGCTGGAGTTAGGTGAAGAAATTACCGGCAAATATGCAGTTCAGGTAATTTCTGAATCGTTTGAATTTCTGTTCCCAATGCAATGCTTGTGATTGTGGTTAACATGATGCGACCACTCATTTCCTCTGCAAATGCATACTATTTAGTTGGGAGGCCAAATAACACCCAAAAGAGGCTTGGAGTTGGGTAGCATAGCATAAAAAGTACTTAATGTTCAAAATTAAGAGAGCGAGTAACATAACCTAACCTAACCTAGCCTAACTTTCCATGCAAAATAAAATTCCCTCTAAAATGGAGCAATTTCAAACAATTTCTGTTTTAACAAATGTAACTAAAAACTAACCTAACCTAACTTAAAATACCTTGACCTGTTTTTGAAGAAAAAAGGCGTCCTTCTTTTCAAAACTTACATTTTTGGGGGATTTTTTTTTATAACTTAACACAAAAAGCCAAATCTAACCTAACCTAACCAAACATAAGCCCTTTGCTTGCTTCATGGAGGTAAAATGTGTGCAAAAATTGCATCGTGAATAACTTAAGCTGCAATGTTACGGTATTCCCTATATCCCGGGCGAATCAAGTTGTTTGCAGTATTTTTCGGTATGATATTTTCCAGTCTGGCATATCTGGTCAACCATTTGCCACACTGCAGACTTGCTGAATCCTCATCATGCAAAATGCTTCGGTTGTTCTAATGTGAGCTTTTTGATTTTTAGAATTTCCCCCAGTCACGTGTTTCATTTTTAGGTCGGAGTATTTGCCATAAGCCGAACTTGTTGCATTGATAAAAGAGTGACAAATTCCTTGACTCCAATGTAAAATATGTCCTATCATTAATCATTGATCAGCATTCCCCTGTCATTCATGTTGGTGCTATTATATAACACAACCCAATTTATGTTGGTCAGCTTTCATTTTCAGGACGCTATTGGATTTTCAGAACATGTTTCAATACCATGTTGATTATCATGCTTAAGATGATGTGGCCACTGCTCTCCATCCGAAATGCTGATTTTTCAGTTGGCAAGCAAAATAATACAAATAAGATGGTTTGGGATCGGGTAATATATAATGCAAACTGATGCAACTTTAATGTTATTGGTAAATTTGCATTTTAAGGTAATTTATAAATTATTTGAGTTATCTTTCTTCAATGCAAAGTTGATGAATGTGGTTAACATGATGCGACCACTCATTTCCTCTGCAAATGTATACCTTTCACTTGGCATGCAAAGTAACACCAAAGAAGGGATTTGGATTTGGGTAATACAGCATACAATAATGTTCACGAGAAAGAAAAAGGATAACATAACCTAGCTTAACTGTCTATTTAAGAAGACAATCTTGAACAAATGTCAAATAAAAAACCTAACCTAACTGAACATAACCTAACCAAGCCTAGCCGGTTTCTGATGAAGAAAAATTCGAATTCTTGTTTGAAAAATTACACAAAAGTTTTTTTTTCAACATAAATATAAAAGCCTAGTATAATAGCCAAACCTAACCAAACCTAATCCCTTTGTTTGCTTCATAGGTAAAATGTGTGTAAAACCTGTCTCGTAGATATATCACTATTATGTTTAATCTGGCCGTCTCCTGAAAATTGCAAAGATATTTCCAAAAATACTACATTTTACAGAGATTGAGCTGTCGTACACGGCACTTCATCAGAATCATCAAATTGAAAAATTCACCTCATAATCGGTACAACAACACGTGTTTAATTTTGCCTGGCACCAGGTACCCGGCAAACAAAATTATTGAAGTAATGCAATCCTATCAACATCACATGTGGCTTCGATATACGACACTTACATTTGCCAGGTTACATCGTCACAGCATCATAGCAAATTTCAGCGAGCCCTTTTTAAGTTACAACCTGTTTATCAATTAGCGGTGATGTTTATCAATTAGCATTGGTAGATTTGACGATGGATATCTCATCAATAAGAAACAGGAAGTGTGGCGTATTATACATCTTTGAAAGGAAGTAGAACGAAGGAAACATCCCAGACACATTTGAACATCGATTTTGAAGTAAAGCAATATTATTCCCAGAACAAGTCGATAAATGTATCTTGTAAATTGCTCAGCTTTCGACCTCGTGGCTTGACCTTGGATCACGGTGGGACAATATATAGATTGGTGAAACAATATTTTTAGCCCTCGCCTAAGGGTGCGCTGGCTAAGTCAGCCACTCTGATGCACGACAATGGAAACCGCAATAAGTCAACAATGTCAATGCTGGCTGTGTATTAACTACTAGATCGCAACTGTGTACTATATATGTCGCCCACCGAGATGAATTTGCTGCGTATAGGTAGCCGCCGCCAGTCGGGTGCCGCCCCTCGTCAGACTGACCCACATGCGTATGTGCATACGCCGTGACTGGCTGCGGTAGGATAAAATAGACAGGAGAACGTACGATATGCGGTTGCTGCCAGCGGCGGTGTTTCCGTATGCTGATTATTGATATGTAATCAGAATAACTTTCACCCTTATGCTCATTATAAAGGAAGGATATAAACTAGGCCAAAATGAATTGTATATTTCGACGGCGTGTCTTTTTCAACAGTGCTAGTTTGCAGATTGTCCCACCTTTAAACCATCATTGTTGAAAAAGATACGCCGTCGAAATAAAAAGCTGAATTCGTCCTAATTTATATATTTCCGTTATAATGAGCATAAGGTCGAAGGTTATTCTGACAATATTATTGACAATGCTTAGCGTTGTGCTGCATAATCTTCAATATTACGAATATGATAAGGGAATGCTAACCAGAAAAACGTACGTAAAGCAAATGAACGTATGGCAGACGTCCGTACGCAAATGTACGTAAGCAAATGTACGTAAGCGCAAATGTACGTAAGCGCAAATGTACGTACGCGCAAAAGTATATGTTCGCAAATGTAAGTTAGCACAAATGTGCGTATGCGCAATAGTACATAAGCGTAAATTAAGCATGCTTGTCACGTACGAATCGTCGCGCTGAGCAGCCACTGGGGTAACGCGGGCAAACATCGAAAATGTGCATGTAATCCAGTCAAACCATGAAACTTGCACCTGGTGCAATAACTGCCAATATATTTCCTAAAATGGAAAGGGCCCAGGATCTAATCCGTTTACGAAACAGGCTATATTTGCAAGTTTTTGTTTACTTCCTAGTCATTACTGAGCTAAAACCAGTAGGATGTCGAACGGGTTCTATTTTCCATCGATAGCAAACATCATTTTTGTTGATCTTCGAACAATTTCCCAGGTTTTCTCACAAGAGAGTCCTCAGCTGGTGATCAATCCGCCCAGGGCTAAAAATAGCACCGTCCTGGAGATAGCGTCGGCGACCAGGTGCAGGCTCACCAGGCCGCATTGGCCACCAAAACCAGAATTTTGCTTTGATATTTCCGTCAACATTTGAACCATAAATGATACAATTAGTCGATGTATCAGATATTTTCATTTAGCAGGAATAATCTTTTTCCAGATCAAAAGTATACTAGGAGCGTACCGCTAATGCTACCAAATGTCCCGTCCCTCTGACCTACCATATTTATACTAGAACCTCCCGTCGGCACAGGACGGCGCTTTTCTGACAACCACAATGCTAAACCAATGGCATACCATGGTCGCCAAAATCGCCGATGGAACGCCGACCCGCCGACCAACGTGGTCGTCGCCTAGGAATCTAGTTGTAAATGAGGAATTGGAAATCAGGCAACTCTTGTGGCTTGTTCAGTCGTTCGTTCGAAAATTGGTTGTTTACGGTACTTGTACCTAATCGTGATGGTGAATTAATGTCGCGTGTTCGTGAATTGATTGCTTGACTGCCTTGATTCATATTGACATTGCCGAGGTGGGTACCTAGTTAGATATCCAGGCATGGACTACATTCAACCATTCAAGATACTTACAGGGAGCCAGTTTGCTCCTGGAGGTCAGAGGTCAAATTGGATCAGGATAATACAGAAAGGTATGTTGATGCTTCTACCTACTTAGGTAGGTACCTAGGTAGGAACCTACCTAGGTACCAAGGTACCTTCCTAGGTACAAGGATATGATCATGGGTAGCAGTGTCCAGAGTGTAAGCATTGGTAAGCTTGTTTTTTACTTTGGATATGACATTTTAAGACAAAAATATTATAAGAACATGTTTCATAATGGGATTAAGATGATGTAGCATGTTGCCTACCTAACCATTTACCTATTACCAGCACAAGTGCATGCATACTTTTCAGTTGGTAACGAAGATAATATTAACATATTGATATGTACCTAGTTGGGGCAATATATAATGAAGAAGAATGTAATATGTCAAATAAATCTTAATCTAACATAACCGCTGCCGCTATGTGATTTTATGCTTTATCCCATGTGTTATGTCAAGCCTTTCATTCTAACCTAGTCTTTTTCTTTCTTGAAATATATATATCAGAGTCGAACACTATGTTCAGTAAAAGGAAAAATCAAACATTTCTGCAAAAAACAAGAAAGCAAAACATAATTTCATCCCATTTGAGCAGGAATGAATGGTTCTATTGTCTTAATCATTTTCAGAAGTATGATCTCACAATATTGGGTATAATTGCACTTTAAGGTATGCATGAGGCAAGTTTTGCACACATTTTACCTCCATGAAGCAAACAATAGGGCAAGGACTGGTTATGTTAAGCTTTTCTTTTAAGTTAAACACACTCCTTTTTAACCTATTTCAACAAAAAGTATCTTCAAAAACAGATTGAGCTAGGGTAGGCTATGTTAGGTTTTTTAATTTCAAATGTTTGAGAAATATTCCAAATTGTATTTTTGCAAGGAATGTATTTTTCTTACATGGAAGGTTAGGCTAGGCTAGGTTAGGTTATGTTATGTTGCATTTTTTTTTCTTTTGCACATTATTTGTATGCTATATTACCCAACTCCAAGCCCATTTGTTGGTGTTATTTTGCCTACTAACTGAAAAGTATGCATATGCACAGAAATGAGTGGTCACATCATGTTGACCACATTCATAGAATTGCATTGGAAAAGAAATCCCAAGAATTCCAAAAATTACATTAAGGTGCAGATTTACCTAATATTGTCCTGAAGTGTCATGTCATTCTGAAAGTGAAAAAATCATCTAGTGTAAAATTTTGGGTATATTGTGCTTTTAGGTATTCACAGGACAAGTTTTACACATTTTACTGCCATGAAGCAAATAATATTGTTAGGTTTGGTTACATGAGGTTAGTTTTAGGTGTTTTTATTGATAACAATTTTTTTGTAAAATGTTGATTTTTCCTTCAAAAGCAGGTTAGGCTAGGTCAGCCCTGGACAATACCAATCAGCTGCTGGGGTGTCGTTTAGCTACATAGAAGACGCATGTGGCGATTGTGATCGATATCAGTTTTTATCTGTGCGCGCGCCAAGTTCACCAATTACAGTGCATAATTGTTGTGACAATAGAAAGAATAGCTTTCGTGGAGCGCAAATATATAAAACACAGCCGTATTTATATTCACGTATCAAATCCTTCCCACGTGAGTTTCGCTGGCGTGACAGCACGTGCGCCCCATATCATTTTCAGCTGGTGAATGTGCCTGAAGCAAACTCGCCGATTGATCGATGGATTTCGAAGGCGCTTTAGCAAGAACTATTTGGCTGTCATCACAAAAATGCTACACTGTAATTGGTTCAATTGGTGCGCGCATAGATAAAAAGACTGATATCGATCATAATCGTCACACGCGTCATATATTAGCTAAGCGACACCCCAGCAGCTGACGTTATTGTCCAACCTGACTCGATAGGCCTTGAGGCTAGGTTAGGTTAGTTTGTTCATTTCATGAATCTTGAGAAATAAGCATGAAATCTTTCTATTTTTTAATATTTCTTTTCTCATGGTGACTTGGTTAGGTTATGCTATTTCTTTTGCTTTTGAACATTATTTGTATGCTATATTACCCAATTGAAGGCCACCTTTTTAGTGTTCTTCTACCTGCCAACTGAAAAGTAAGCATTTGCAGAGGAAATGATTGGTCACATCATGTTAACCATGTTCCTAAACCGTTGGAAAATGAAGGTCGAATAATTCAAAAATTACTTCAAATCGTAAAGTTACCACCTTTTGTGGGAACAAAATTAACTTGTACTTTTGTATTTCATTAAATTAGAAATCCTAACATAAGATATCCTATGATAACACCTTTGCTTTGCACAGGAAAAGCATGTGATTGCTGATTAGCATGTCTTGTATACAGTCTAAACTACAAATTACTGAAGCTCCTACGATGGCAAGTGGAGAAGGTTTAGATAAAGATACCTATATGGAAGAGCATTGTAATGTAGAGCTGGCGCTGATTTGATCTGCTTACTTTGCTTTTCTTTGCCATCCACCTTGTCATGCCAGAATTTGCCGTCCATTTCCAATTCTTTTTAAAAGAAAACAACAGCAACTCGAATATGCACACAGATTACAGCACAATGCTGGTACTTTTCTTTGTATAGGTATCATCCAGATACTTTGAATATGATATATCTAGGACAGATGGTATATTTCCACTTTGGTCAGGATATGGGTCTTCAGCATCCAAATCCAGTGTAAAAGAAAACATGCATATTATGCTGGATTTAAAATAAAGTAATTGTACCATAAATTTGGTGCACTGTACAATCTTTCCAGGACATGCACAGATGTGTAAGTTTGGCTTAGAAAAATATGCTTTGTTCAGACATATTTTTTGCCCAAGTTACTTATTCAGATATCTTGAATAGTATATATCTAGAATAGATTGTATTTTTCCACTCTGGCCAGGATATGGCTAGGATATGGGACTCCGGCATCCCAATCCAGTGTGAAAAGAATACATGCATGTTATACTGGACTTCAAACTGAAATAATTGTGCCTGATATATGTGCAGTAATAATTGTGCCAGAATTCATGGCACAAGTACAGATGTGTTGAGTTATGCTTGAAAGAAATGCTTGGTTGAAGCATAATTTTTGCCAAGTATCCCTGGATATGTACCATTATTTCATTTTTTCTGGAACTATGCTAGATATGTCTAGAGTAATGTGTATTCTCAAGTTGCTTCAACATGGGCAACAACTTAAAACCAGTAAAGTTTGGTTAAATACATTTCCCTTCAATAAAGCTGTCATGAGCTGTAGCATATCTGTACATGTGATGTAAGTTTGGTGCTGTGTGTCAAAATTCTGATGGAATTCTTCAGTTTCAAAGCAAGGAGGGTTGGACATGGTTGAATTTGTTCTTTAATGTTGTATTTCAAGAGCAAAATGTTTAACATTCCATTCCAAAATTGTAATTTTGTCTTTCTGAACTATTAACTCCTTTCTATATTTCCCAGTTAGCTTGGGCATGTCAATCAAACAGGAAGAAGTTTGCAGTCATTTCCAAACATATCAAATATTTTGGTGAAAAGGTCCCATATATTATAATCCCATATATTCCAGATAATTCCCCATGGAGGATAATTTTTTGGATTACAAACATCAGTACAGGAACATTCTTTCAACCCTGGTTGCACAGAATACATGTCAGCAGTCAGCAGGCTGGATTTGTGCTTTGCAATCCTGGATGGGGAGAGGAAATTTTTGGGCGTAATTGAATATGGAGAGGATATTTTATTCCAGCTTATGGCGTCAGAATCTCGGCTTGTACTTTCCAGTAAATCTTGGGCACATCACAGAGCAGTTCATTGTCAAGAAACATTATTGACCTACAAGTGAGAAAAATGAAGAAGATTTCCTCAAGAGGATGATGCTCTGGATGCCCCAAATCCAGGATTAGCCAATTTTCCAACCCCGGCAGTCACTGATCTGGTTGTATATGTACCTCCACCCTTTCTAATTACCGTCGATCATATTCTTCTATGCTCAACTGAGTGGGGTGATGCCAGGGTGCAAGATTTGGCTTGTGGGTGCAGTATATTGATATATTATGGCCAGCCAAACATTTTAATTCAAATTAGCATTATTCGCGCTGATCTCAAGTTAACCCCACTATCACTTATTATTATATTCCCTGCATGCATTGCGTTTTTGTGTGAACCCATTTCTCTTGTATCAAGGTTATCGGGATATCGGCCTTTACGTCGGTCCTGGCTCCGCACTGCAAGAGCCGAACTAAGAGCATGGATTCGCGTGGCTGCTTCAAGGACAGCAACAAGAAGTTGTCGTACAAGATGGACAACATCCGCATAGTCAGTGACCTACGCGCCATCTAGGCTTCGCCGACCGAGAGTGTCGTCGGCGCTGTACTGGCGGCTGCGTCTCGCCTGCATATTAGCGGGTTGATTTCCAACACCGTGCCACCAGAGTCCGTCCGCGCCGCTTACCACGTCCTGAAGAAACTGCCGTGCTCGCAGTGCAAGTCTCGGCACTGGTGGTACATCTGTGGCTTATCTACATCTGTTTGGCACACATCGCGTGCTGACCACCAACACGTCTCACATCAGTTGATCGTTCGGCGGAACGCCCCTGACGTGGCACGCAGACTGTATCACAGAAAGAGTGCTGCAAAGAAACCATTGCTTGAACAATTGAACAACTTTATACTTGCGAGCATTGGGGAGGGGAGGGGGGCGATGGAATGAACTGTGATTTCCCGTTACAAGTCGTCGAGGAACCTTTAGAGTTTAGCATATCTTACGTCTGTAGAGATGTGGCAAAGTGGTAGCAACTGCTTGTGATACTTGTGATGACTATTTGAGGCGTCCGCTGCCTCACCTGTGAGCGCGACTATTGTCACGGCTGTGCGGTGTCCACTGCTACGGCTGTGAAGCGGCCGTTATTATGTTTGTGAGGCGGCCACTGCCAATGCTGTGAGACGATGGCTGTCATAGCTGTGAGGCGGCCACTGCCACGACTGTGTGGCGGTCACTTACCACACCTGTGAGAGGGCCGCTGCCATGGCTGTGAGGCGGCCACTTCCGCACCTGTGGGGCGGCCGCTGTCATGACTGTGAGGCGGCCACTTCCGCACCTGTGGGGCGGCCGCTGTCATGACTGTGAGGCGGCCACTTCCGCACCTGTGAGGCGGCCACTTCCGCACCTGTGGGGCGGCTGCTGTCGTGACTGTGAGGCGGCCACTTCCCCACCTGTAAGGCGGCCGCTGTCATGACTGTGAGGCGGCCACTTCCGCACCTATGAGGCGGCCGCTGTCATGACTGTGAGGCGGCCACTTCCGCACCTGTGAGGCGGCCACTGTCATGACTGTAAGGTGGCCGCTGCTCTGGCTGTGAGGTGGCCGTTGTCAGGGCTGTGAGGAAGCCGCTGCCGCAACTGTGAGGCGGCCACTGCCACGGCTATGAGGCGGCCACTGCTGCGACTGTGAGGCGGCCATGGTCAGGGCTGTGAGGCGGCCGCTGCCGCACCCGTGAGGCGGTCACTGTGATGGCTGTGCGGTTGCCGATGCCGCGGCTGTGAGGCCGCCACTGCCGCGGCTAAAACTGATCGTCAATGGTGTGAAATGTTATCTTAGTTATGCCCAATTTTGCATTGTCTAGAAAATTCTTTTTTGATAGGACGCTATTTAGAAGTGCATCACTGAAATTCATATAGATCAGGATTCCATCCATATCAGCGTATTTTCATGTTTCTTCCACAACATATATCCAGCTGAAAAATGTGCTTAAGAAGATATTAAAGGAAAAGGCTTATGCCTACTAGTTATGTTACGACCGTCCAAGTGTAGAACTACTGTACCTATCAGTAATTAATTTTTTTTCGTTGTTTTGTATGTGATGTAAGATGACAGCTAATGGGAATTATAAATATTCATCTGGACTAGAAATGTAATCTATTATATACACGGTAGAAGATAGCGAGTAATTGATGTCCGATTGCCGAAGATCGCTTGGGATTTTTCACCTTTATGTGCCGAACTTCGGATTGTGTCATTCTTCGCTATCTTCGAGGGAATTTTGTTCATCCACCACCGTCTCCGAGGGACTTTGCTCTCCGAGCGACATTCAGGAGTTCCTATGGGAAGGGCGACACTCCTTTTGGTGCGCAAAAATTTACTCCGGGCGCCAAGCGACACCTATTTCTGATGAAACAATCAAAGAAGACATGGAAGGCCGTCAGATCTGCAAAAGTGGGTAATCATGAAAAATCATGTTTCGAAAATTTCATGTTATCCAATCCCGAGGGACAACCGTCCCTTTCACCACCCAACCCCACGCCTTCCCCATTGGACCCGTACCTGATTGGTGACCAATTTCCCAGAATTGTATCTCGTCGGCGACCACCGAAAGGCTTTTTGGAGCCCTGAATCCGCCCTCGGACTAAAATGTGGTGCAATCTAACTCAGTCCATATGTATTCAAGGTGCATATTCGGTGCGGATTATCTGATCGAAGTCATTAAAAAAATATATCACGCATGGTTTTCTGCGATCATAGTGTGATGCACTCTATGCAGCATGAGAGGCGAAGCAACGGAATTATTTAGTTTTCATTTTAATTTCAATGCAATCAAGTTGTCCAATAAGCTATTTAATACCAGAAAGTGTTCTCCATTACTCCTTCTTAGACATCGTCTTGCATCAAGCGCTTCAGGTCATGGACATTTTGCTCTGTACAGTATTTTGCTTTGCTACAGGACATATTCATTGGAAATCTGAGGAAAGCAGAAGTTTTAATGAAGTCCGCATAACAGCCCGAAGAGGAGGAAATAACAATGTGTCCTTCACATCCAGCAAACCGTGAGTTGTATGAGATGTGTTTCAACTCAACTGCCGCTGTATGGATATTGGATAGGTGAAATCATGTTTGATTGATGGCGCGGATATGCATTTGCGTAATATATCCGTAACTTCGAACATAATGGAATGCTGCACTCTGTTTTCTATGCTTCAGTGTACCAGTTCTGCCGTGACTGTAATGGTGAGAAGAAGGTGCTTGAATTGCGCAGAACTATGCTTCGTTTCATTCTTTTTGTTATCTGCCATAAACACGCAGCACTTGTCATTGCTTCAGGGGTGAAGGCAAGCGGACCCTTACCTGAAATTAAAAAAGCGGCATCCCCATCATTATTCTTTGTTCACACAAAATGTTATCTTACAATTGCGGTGAAAAGGCTTAACAAATCCGCCCTCAACTCAAAGCGTGCATTGCACAGGGTTTCAAACTAGCTAGTTAGCATAGGCTAGATGCCTATGTTATATGCCTGCCTACCTACTCTTCAGGATGTAAGCATGGATGCACCAATCCTCAT
This sequence comes from Ashinkailepas kermadecensis, assembly GCA_034440615.1. Classification (NCBI taxonomy): domain Eukaryota; kingdom Metazoa; phylum Arthropoda; class Thecostraca; family Neolepadidae; genus Ashinkailepas; species Ashinkailepas kermadecensis. The sequence continues at coordinate 14,925 of JAOTOM010000629.1, forward strand.
GAGAACAATTGCTGAAGCAGCTGACCAGATTTTGCAGGCTAATTGTGTCCAGTATGGGCTTCCATCACACCCAGTGATCTCAAGAGGTCAGCATGCATATATATATATATATATATATATATATATATACATACATACATACGTGTGTGTATGTGTGTGTGTGTGTGTACATGCATGCAGATCTCTTTAAATAACTATATATGATTAAGTCTTATGCCCTGTCTAATCTTCAAACTAAGCGTTGTACGAAAAGTAAAGTGTTGACATCGCGTGGTGTATTTTGGATTTTGAGGGTCGGGAGTGATTTAAATGGCCTACGTTCAGACAACCGGCGGATTAACTGCCAAATTTCGGCTTAAAAGTTATTTGAAAGGTGAGCTGTTGTAAATTTAAGGATCATGAACGGCGCCTAGCATCGCGACTAATGCGGCAGGTTGGGGCTCGTTCATGCATTCGATAAAGTAAATTGTGTGAATTGGGACGCTTGCGATATTTTCTACATGTTTTTTTTCCTAGATGCAATGGCCCAGGCGGGTGCCATCCTGTCTTGAAGCACGGCCAGAATTACATAGCCACGTAAAGCCGAGTCGTCCTTCCCGTGCTGCGAATTCGGGTGATGACACATCACTGAGTCACATTGAACGTTTTCCCTAACTCTTAACATGGTGCAGAAAATTCAGGGAATTTTATCAACTCCAAGCTGCTTTGAATCTAAAAAGATTTTTTTGGAGCTTGTGAATTATTTCTTTGAGAGCTTCAAATGTTTGTTTATTAAAGCAACGTTTAAAAGCTAATTTGATTTCAATATATTTCAAGAACTTTCTTTTCTCAAAATCTTGTAAGTGTAATACACGGTGCAACATGGCGCATTGTGACAATTCCGGTGTGTACACTTTTTTTGGCGGGGTTTTGGAGTGTGAATGTGTGAATTAGGTAGTCAGGAAGCTTGTTGCAACGTGGAAAAAAATCCTGCATATACCTATGTATCTGGATTTTTCGTATTGAGAACATGATCGTATTTTTCATTTGTAGGTTGAATGGAGGTGTTTGATAATGAAAACTGGGATCAATCAAGTGCTCAGATGCCTTGGATTTTGATGATTTTGGTTTGAAACAAAATATGCACGTTATTTTATTCCCCAATGGTTCCTGTTCCACAGGCAGGATTACACAATGTAAATCAAACCATGGTGTGGAGTAGAGTAAATTCATGGCTTGATGCTCATAATGAGTGGCGGTAATCACCTGTGTTTGGTTCACTCTAATATGAATTTTTACTTCCCTATCGAATCCAACCAAAATAATAATTTAAGCTAGGCAATTCAGACTGCATGGTTGTATAAATCAATATGTATCAATATCAATTGTAAATACTATAGCTTTAGTGATGTGATATATATACGATAGTTTCTTCCGTGGCCATGAGTAGACTAGTTGGACCAAGCGTATGCGATATTTAAAACCCGGAATAAAATGATACGTGAAGACAGAGTTTACTTCGTAGTCGCCTACACCTTAGCCGTGATGAGCGAGCCCCGCTCGCTTTGACAAAAACGCTCGTTCTCTCTGGAACCTTCTTCTGACGGTCTGCGGGGCTTCTTTCTTTATTTTCATTAGTACACACATATATATATATATAGAGAGAGAGAGAGAGAGAGAGAGGAGGGGGGGTGGGTGGGGAGGGACATGGTCATGGACATACACAGAGTGAGACAAGATATACCAGCCAGTTAAATGTGTCATGATGTTCCAAACACTATTACTTAGAGGATGGCCCGAAAGCCCATTTATTTTAATTGATCCCATACTCTTTGCCTGCCATTCTCTTCCAATATTTTGAGTTTCTTTTTGTTCAAATAGCGATTTTGAAACATACTATCTGCGATGAAATTGGCCAGCTTTCCTGGAACCCGCGAAACAAACCTACACTTTCTCCAAATTAAGGTTACCACGGCGGGTAGTCCCCACTGGCACCCTAAAATGCAGTCGCAGGAGCATATTTTTATTTCACGGAGGGCGGCGTAACTCTGAATGGCATATTTGTGGCCTGGAAGGAACACCGAATCAGTGGAAATACCTCTGAACTCCGTGGTGTGTTTAGGGGAGGGGGCATCGCACATTGACGCTTCGAGACAGAAGTGCCCATGATGCCGGTTGGAGCGGCATTACCATTTTCAGGAAATCGGGGCCGGGTCGGCGCCCCTTCGGCAGGTTTGATACCACACTCCGGCATCGGCGTCTTTAGCCATGCCACCCCCTCACCCTGGGTGGATTTCTAAGCACAACCCTGGCTGACCTGCACCAGAGAGACGCCACTGATTAAAAAAAAATAAATGAAGGGCACTCGGATTTCCCACAGACACGATTACTGCAGGGTGGCGGCCCCGCAGTCACGGGATCATTCTCATTGCAGGAGCCGGATGCAGCTGGGCGATGATGACTCCACCTCACCACGTAACCAAGACACGCCTTCCCTCCACGCAAAATCTCTGACCCCTGCTTTCTCCGAGGAGACTCCAGGATCCCAGAGGAGCGCCGGGTGCCAGTCCGAGAGGCGGCATCACCCCCAAGGGGGCATGACGTAATGCTCCGCCCTCTAGATGCTTCGTGATACTCCCATATTGAAGAAAAAAACAAGTGCCGAAAACCTGCCCATTCATTCAGGTTTGTCCGCCACATCGTGCTTCGTAATGTCTAACATACGCCAAGAATCGCTGCGTGGCTCAGTGGTGACGCCTCGGTCACGTGACACGTGGCTCCGGCTTCTGCCCAAAGTCAAGCCGGCAAAACCTACACACTTCCGCGCGCCGGATGACTCTACCTGGTCTTCTGTAGCCTTGCAATGGCCTGTGTTATTTCAGGACGCCGCGCCGGATGACTCTACCTGGTCTTCTGTAGCCTTGCAATGGCCTGTGTTATTTCGGGACGCCGCGCCGGATGACTCTACCTGGTCTTCTGTAGCCTTGCAATGGCCTGTGTTATTTCAGGACGCCGCGCCGGATGACTCTACCTGGTCTTCTGTAGCCTTGCAATGGCCTGTGTTATTTCAGGACGCCGCGCCGGATGACTCTACCTGGTCTTCTGTAGCCTTGCAATGGCCTGTGTTATTTCAGGACGCCGCGCCGGATGACTCTACCTGGTCTTCTGTAGCCTTGCAATGGCCTGTGTTATTTCGGGACGCCGCCAGGCTACTGTAATTATTTTTGGAAAAGGATTTGTGAGTGGAATTGCCGAAGGTGATGCTTTGAAGTGCATTGGTAATTAAATTGTTGTTTTGGACATGGTAAATATCTGGTTTCTATTGTATATGTAAGAGGTCTTGGAACATAGCCCAGTCTGTTTTCGAATTTTTCAAGCGCGGGAAAAACTGGGGTGGTATCGGCGCAGTTGAAAATGTGGGTGTTAATTTAATTTGATAATGATCACTATCAAGAATGTCGGTGTCGATTGTCCAAACAAAATTGTTGGCTAGGGCCGGAGGGCATGTTGTTCAATCAATATCAGTCTCTGAATTGTGTACGAGGTGAGAAAAAGGTTGGCTCTCCATTGTTTAGTAATACTAAATTGTGTCGTTCTAAAATGTGTTGAACAATGCAGCCGCGAGAGTTGGTAATTGTGCGTGTTTTATCCCACGCTGGACTTTGAGCATTAAACTCACCAAACAAAATAAACGGGTTATTAAAATGTGCTATAAGGTGTTGTAATTGTGTCAACATGTTTGTGTTGTCGGTATGTGGTGCAATGTATATTGAACATACCTCTATATTCAGACCATGAAAACGCGAGTACAAGCTACGGCTTGTACAGGTGAATAGTGTGATTTGTGTACATATGTAATCCTTTTTTGATGCAAGGTTTGTATCGCCACCGCGGTGTCGTCTCCACGAACCTGGTCGTGACGATGCAGCGAATAATTGGAAATGTTGAAATTATATATATCGGTGGGTAGAAACCAGGTTTCTTGTAGTGCATTGAGAATGGGAATGAGCAAACCAAAGAATGCTTTCATTTCTGCCCATTTGGATATTAAACTACGTCAATTCCAATGAAGAAAAATACACACTTTGGAAAATAAAATAAAAATGTTAGCCATTAATTTGCGTTGCATGGCGGAGCCAACAGGTGGGCATGCTCAGGCGGGAATACCGGATGGGTGTGGACGACCGAGGCGAACCCGCCCGAAGCCGTCCCGTCCACCGGTGACCTTGGAAAGGTCACGGCGGCCGGTCACCGCCGCTGGGGTGACCGCCGGCTAGGAGTCAGTCGGGTCACGTGGGCCCCGGCCGCCGACCGGCTCTGGACGCACCGGGCTGGATCGGCGACCCGCTGACGGGAACGAGACGTTGTCCCGCAGCCGAATGACTGCGAGGCCTGTCATTCTTTTACGATTCTTTTACAACGCATTCCAACTGCCAGGTCATTTAGGGTCGCCAACCTCTCACGTCCATTTGTCGTGAGTGGACTCAGTAATTCCGCCGGTTGTAGGATTCGAACCCACGAGCTTGCGATGAAGAGTTCAACGATCTACCAAGTTAGCTACCGCGATCCCTAGGTATGGTAGGGTATACTTTGGTATGAGTGCGATAAATAATTTCACTTCTTGCCCCCAAGTGACTAAAATGTTGGATGAGGTAAGATGATGGATGGCGGTCAGAAGAAGTGGAACACACAAGAAGACACACAAGAACACACCTGATGGTTGTGACTTTACAACACTCAACCGAGGCCATATGGCGTCGTCTGCCTCTCACCCTGGATGGAAGGGCGGGCACCGCAGGGAATCGAACCCGCACCTCTGGCATGCCAATCGCTTAGTGACCCTTCCAGCGTTATTTCGCGTCATTGATCTAACTTGACCTCGGATTACCCTTTCGGTATCTGAGTCACGGTATGATTGGTCTTGATGATGACGCTGGTTTGGCATCCATTTTCATCCTGGGTGCAAGAAAATATTGCCTTCGAGCACCATTTCGCAAGGTTCCAAAATGAAGTCAATGTTCCGACCTCCTTAGCATATGGGTTGAAATGTGACATATCATAGATCGTCCGTGCCCCAGGTACTGAGGATTGCTGCGCTCATTAAACACGTATCGTCTATTGGTTTTACACAGGTAAAGGCTACACGCGAAAATTCAGATTTCTGTGACAAACTAATATTTAACCTAGCCTAGGCTGGCCTGTTAGGCCCAAATCACGAAATCGGATGTCAATCGTGATATTTTGTGACGTGCAATACGCTGGGTTTTCTAACTATTGTTTCATGTCACTAGCAATTTCCGTTTGAACGTTAGTGGGGTTCTAACGACTTCCTGCACTCGGAAAGATTGCAAATTCCGCTCACGAGCGAAAGTTAACGTATGACGGTCGGCTCGAGTGCATAGTCTGCTCTATATGTATGTACAGAACGTACATACATGCATATATCGCCCGGACTTCATCGTAACTCTTAATATCCGTCTTGCTTGGTATCTAACGCTGGCAAGAAATCCACTCAACGCAATGTCTTCCCTGATGCGTCTCAGCTTATGTCCTTTGATTATTTAACGTTGTCTGGCTTGATAAATGTTACTGTTGCAAGCTCGAAATACAGCCAGGTCAATTGTGCACGAATTCTGGCTGCTGTAGTTTCACTCCAAGGTGTTTTAATCAAGTTAAAAGCAGAAGCGGAACGATATTGATCACTCTGCCCAGAAGATCAAATGCTCTGCATCAGGCGCGAAGAGTACCTTTCTTGGATGATTGCCGCAGGTCGAAGCTCTCCCAAAGGTCGCCTATTCACGCACTAGGGCTTATATAACATTGGGATTGCGTGGTTGGTTTCCAGTGCTACTCCGTCTATGAACTGGGGTGGAGGAGCAGGCACATGCACGCCAAATGCCACTATCAATTTGAGTACGATCAGCCTTGATTACGATTAATATATTCAACGCTATTCAATAGATCCAACAGACATATGCGCGTTGTGACACGATTAATTCCATGACTTTACGTATATTTAACCATCTTTTGGTAAATGAGTGGCTCCAGGCTATTCTACTGGCTTTTTTACACCGCCACCCATGCACGGATGACCAAAAGTGCCCCGCCCGCAATCCCAACACACAGAGCACCCGTACGTTAACACCAACAATATAGCACAACAGTCGCGGCACTACCAGCCAATAAATATAAATAAGCTAAATACTTGCAAGCAAAATATAAACACTGGTGTCGTGTTAATCAGCATAGGTGTTCATGATAAATAAGAGGAAAAAATCATGTTAAAACATAGTGTATCACTGGATTTTAATCGACATCAACTTTTATTACGATAGGTCTAAATTTGTGGCAGGAGTGCTAGGTTACCATTGCCTATGCCTGACCATTTGCCTCAGCAGGGTTGAAAACATAGCCTTGTCCTGGATGTTTGTTATTCAGAACATTATCTTTCCCGAGCCCACCGATCGATCCCGGCACGTCCAAGGTCACCGGTCACGTCCATCGTGACCTTCCCAAAGGTCACCGGTCGACCAGACGGCAGCTCGGGTGGGTCCACTGAGGCCGTCCGCACTCAACCCACGTGTCCGCCTGAACTGCAGTGTTGGCTTCGACATGCACCGAGAGGTGCCGACAAAAATTAAATAGTTCGCCGCCAGGTGTCAAGGTGGAAACACGTCGGTGTGGAGCTCCTGCTTTCAAGATAATTCGTTGCAGAACCGGGCAGTATACCAGGCTTAACTGTGGATAGGTATTTAGCAATTACTTCTGTGCATATATTTGCATAGTTTTATCTCATAAGTTTCTTTTTTAGCAAGCAGATTATAATATTTACACCTAGAGACGCTCCCCAGCGCCATTTTGTCCATTCTGTCTGTCTTTGTCTAGAGTGTCAGTGTTTTCAGCTATTTATTTCATTTTTGGCAGTTATTCAGCGAGTGATTTCTTCTTTCTTTAAAACCATAGTCAACTTTCTGCACAGTGATTACTTTGTAAGTGCTGCATAGTTAGGAACTAGCATACACCTAAGCCTTGTCGGTTATTTCACTCTGCTCTGATATTTGGTAACTCATTTTGCAGCAAGTTACTTTTCAATCTCAATCTAGGAATAAGCTGCAGCCTTTAGGATGGTTACTACCAGGATGCAGGCACTAGAGGATGAGGTTAGGGCCCTTAAGGCAGAGCTTTACAAGCTCAAAGCTTCCCTTGCTTCACAGGGCAGGCCAGCAAGTAAGGGGCAGTCTGTAGCAGGGGCATCCTATGCCCAGGTGGTCACAGGCCACCAGGTAACTGTAGCTTCCCTTGCTGTGGAGGTGGCAGGGAGATCTGAAGAGAGAAGTGTTCCTAGTGAACAAAAGATTTCTAGTTGTAGCTCACAGGAGGGGCAGTGGTTTAAAGTCAGGGGGTGGAGGATTTGGAGGCGTGAGCCTAAGCAAGGGGGCAGTGAGTGGCAGGTGGTAGGTGGTAGGAGTGGGAAGAAACCTAGTGAAGCAGCTCAACAGGCAGGAGTAGTAACATCCAATAGGTTCCAGGCATTGGAGGACTGCCCCCAGGATAGTGATAGCAGCAAGGAGAAAGTGCTAGTCGTAGGAGACTCTCGTGTGCGGCATTTAGATAGGGTATTCTGTCAAGGTCGGAGAGGTAGGAGGTGCATCACCAGGCCTGGTGCCAAGGTTAGAGACCTGGTCCCAGTGGTCGCACAGGCCACCAGTGAAAACCAGTGTAGTACAGTTATAGTGCAGGTAGGAGTGAACAACATAGGTCCTGCTAGGAGTGAGGAGCTGATGCAGGACTACAGGGCCCTTCTGGCCACCCTGAAGCAAAGCAATAGCAGAGTTATTGTGACAGCTATTCTGCCTAGGGCTGGAGTCTCCCCTGAGTGGAGCTCTAGGGAACTGGCAGCCAATGCCAGGGTAGGTAAGCTCTGCAATTAGTTAGGTTTGACTTTTGTTGACAAGTGGTGCAGGTTTTATGGCTCATCTGACCTCTATCAGAGGGATGGCCTGCACTTCTCCGAGAAGGGGGTGCAAGTGTTAGGCAAAGTATATGAACATGTCCTTCAGGGAAACTAGATAATGGGGTGGGGAGCGAAGAATTGGCATTGCCATCTCAGGGATATACCAATAGTGACAGCATAGGCAATAGAACCTCACAGTCAGCAAATAGGGGTAGCAGTAGGTCAAGGGGGCAGAGTGGTAGCTCATCCAGAGATGATAGTGCTACTCAACATGAAAAGCCAAAGAGAGTCATGGAACTTTTGTTAAGTGTATGATGCTTAATGCTCAGAGCATTCGATCCAAATTTGATGAGTTCATGTGTTATGTTGCTGAAGAGAAACCAGATTTTGTTTGCATTACTGAGGCATGGGTCAGTGATGGATAGTTTGGGGATAACTTGCAGGACTATGAGATCCAGGAATACAATGTGTTTTCATGCAATAGGGGTCCAGCAGTGAAATGGGGTGGTGTAATGCTGTATGTGAATAGCTTATACAGTTCTCAAAAAGTAGCAGATGGGGTAAAAAATGTGTCTGTGCAGTCCATTTGGCTTGATGTTGCTGTGGGAAAAGGCAACAGCAATAAACTGAGGATAGGAGCTTGGTATCGATCAGGAACCTTGCCACATTCTCAGCAACTGGAGCTCGATAAAGTGATTTGTGAGGAAATCAGTAGAAACTTTCAGAGGAAATGCCTTATTCTTGGTGACTTTAATCTAAAAGGATATGAAAATGTTGGTGCTGGCCCCCCATCATGTAAACTGTTTAGGAAATGCCTCGAAGAAGACTTGTTCTTACACCGGTTTGTAACGGAACCAACCAGGCAGGGCTCATTCTTGGACCTTGTCTTCTCAGATTTAAGTGATTTAGTTCAAGACTTGACTGTAGGAGAAACTCTGGGAAGAAGTGACCATAACATAGTGAGATTCCAGGCACAGGTAGCAGGGACAATCAAGGATAATTTGGCAAAGATTCCAAATTTTAACAGGGCAGACTTTGACTGCATGAGAGAGGCTTTAAGTGCCATAAAATGGGAAGAAGAATTCTTTGATTTAAATGCCTGTGAAATGTGGGAAAATTCAAATCTTACTTGAGGGAAATTCAGATTAGACATGTTTCCCAAAAGCAAAGGCGCAAAAGAAGGGTAGGAAAGCCAGCATGGCTTACACCAGATGTGATGAAAGCAATTAAGGCTAAGAAAGCTGCATTTAGAGTATTTAAGGAAGCTTCAAATATCGTAAATCTAAGGTCGTATCAAAAATCTAGAGATGCTGTGAAGCAGAAAGTCAGAGCAGCAAAGCGAGCAAAAGAATTGGATTTGGCTAGGAACTGTAATGGGGACAGTAAAAAGTTATTTAGTTTCTACAAGCTAAGTAAAGTTTCAAGCACAATTGGTCCACTGGAAGTAAATGGGACTATGTTGAGTGAGGATGGTGAGATGGTTGAGGAACTGAGCAAGCAGCTTAAATCAGTGTTTACAGTGGAGGATGTGACTAATCTGCCAACCGTGAACCACAGTTCAGTGACAGGTCATCAGATACACGACGTTGATTTCATTGATAGTGATATTGTTTTCAATTAGATCAGAAAAATAAAGCCAAACAAGGCAGCAGGACCTGATGGAATTTATGATAGGGTATTGCGGGAAGCTGAAAAGGAAGTGGCAATTCCACTTAGTATAATATTTTGTAGATCAGTTTCACAAAATGAAATTCCAACAGATTCGAAAAGGGCAAATGTAGTTCCTATTTTCAAGAAAGGAGAAAGAGGGAAAGTTGAAAACTATAGGCCATTAAGCCTCACATCCCTAGTCTGCAAGGTACTCGAATAAATTATCAAGGATAGAATAGTTAGTTTTCTGGAAGGAAACAGATTGATTCAAGATACTCAACATGGGTTTAGAAAAAGGCGATCGTGTCTCACAAATCTCTTGGACTTTTTGAATTTTGCTACAGAACAATTTTATCAGGGAAATCAGGTTGATGTAGCATATCTTGAGTTTAGTAAGGCCTTTGACAAGGTGCCCCATATACGGTTAATGATGCAGCTTCATGTCCATGGTATTGCAGGTAGCATCCTAAAATGGATAGAGTTGTGGCTTTCAGATAGACAGCAGAGAGTGATGCTAAGTGGTACAAAGTCATCATGGCAAAATGTTCTTAGTGGAGTCCCCCAGGGGTCGGTACTGGGGCCACTATTGTTCATTATATATGTGAATAGCATTGAATGTGGCCTAAGCAGTAAGGTTTTGAAATTTGCGGATGATTTGAAGATCTTTAGGGCAATAACAGGGCACAATGAGCAGGTTTTGCTGCAGAAAGACTTAGACGAGCTAGCGAAGTGGTCCGAAAAATGGCAAATCAAGTTTAATTTTGATAAGTGCAAAGTCAAGCATGTAGGTAGGCAGCATATGAAGACTCCATACTTGATGGGTGGCGAAGTACTATCTGTGACTCAGCAGGAGAAGGACTTAGGTATTATTTTGAACACAAAATTGGGGGCATCAGAACAGACCAAAGAAGCCAGGAAGAAGGCACTAAGAATGCTTGGGGCAATACAGAGGAATGTGTCATACAAAGGTGAGGAGGTCATCAGGAAGCTTTACTGTGCATATGTCAAGCCACATTTGGAATACTGTGTCCAAGCTTGGTCCCCTAGTTATGAGAAAGATTGTAGGCTTTTAGAGAGAGTACAAAAGAGGGCAACAAAAATGGTTAATGATATAGGCAACCTGGCATATGAGGAAAGATTGAAGAAATTGAATATGTTTTCACTTAGATATCGAAGGCTGAGAGGAGATCTCATCGAGGTTTCTAAATTTGTTCATGATCAGGAACAGGGATATCTCAGGGAAATGTTTGAATTTAACAGAAATGATGCAATTAGAGGTCATCAATTCAAAATTAAAGTTCATCACAGCAGGACAAGGTTAAGACAGTCTTTCTTCACCAACAGGGTAGTAGAACACTGGAACCAGCTGCCAGGAACCATTGTCAGTAGCAACACACTGAACATCTTTAAAAATAACATAGACAATCATTATAAGAATACGGGGCTTGTTTTTCTGTATTCCAGGGAGGGTTGATCGACAGGGAGGAGATGGGAGTTGGGAGGAGTTTGTAATTGTTGAGTGTGTTATGCAATAGCAAGTGAGTCTCTTATTAAGTCTAAACGCTTTATAACTTTATATAGGGTGTACCTAGCAGTGGATTCAGCACCTTCCTTCGGGATGTGATACTGATGAGATTGTCTATGGTAGCACAATGGGTATGATGGGAGGAGTTTGTAATTGTTGAGTGTATTATGCAATAGCAAGTGATTATCTTATTAAGTCTGAACGCTTTATGAATTTGTGTGGGGTGTGCCTAGCAGTGGATTCGCCACCTTCCTTCGGGATGTGATGCTGATGAGATTGTCTATGGTGGCACGATGGGCATGATGGGAAGAGCTTGTGATTGTTGAGGGTGTTATGCGGTAGCAAGTGAGTGGTGCTAGATAGGCTGGGGTATATAGCTTCCTTGGAACTTGGGATAAGGGATTGATTGGGGTGAGAGTATATACATTTATGGTACCTTTTCTAGATAGGCTTAACCCAGATGGGCCCCTGTGGCTCTTATTAAGCCTTAATACTTTATGACTTTATGA
>JAOTOM010000630.1:0-26622 GCA_034440615.1 Ashinkailepas kermadecensis
AAAGGCCCTTCGATAATTTTTTCGGGACCCATTCTTAATTTCCGGTGCTCTGGTCGATTCGGATGGAGTCTCCTTTGGTTTTTGTGGTGAAGTCTCATTTTTATAACCCCCTGCAGGCTATTTTTGAACCCCGGCACGAATCTTCTGGCTCTCGGTGCGTTTTTTCGGTGCCCAAACAGGTTTCTTTTCCGGCGTCCGGTATATATTTTCTGGTATATATTGGTATATATTGGTATATATTGGTTTATATTGGTACTTTGGGAAGCCAGCTGCAACTTGTGGGACTCCGGCACGACGTTTCGGCCCCAGTGAGATTTTCAAGAGAAGCGGCGTGAATTTTTTTTTGTCTAAGTGCGATTTTTGGGGCCCGGTCGTCACCTTGTTGGGATCCCTTGCGGTGGCTACGACACGTTTGTGGGGCCCAACAAGTTTTGTGGGCTTTGAGCTATTGTTGAGATCCCAGATTGATTTTCCGTGTCCGGACTGTTTTTCATTTACCCGGCCTTCATTTGTTGGGTGATCTCAACGAGACTTTTAGAGCCCCCGGTGGGACCTGTCAGGCCTCTGGCGTGATTTTCAGGGGCCCGGGTGATAATTCTTAGTACCCCAGTCTCGGCGTGATTTTCAGGAGGCCCCGGCCCGACCGTTTGTGACCCCCGTCGTGATTTTCTTGAATCCCGGCACGGCTTGTTTGCGGCCCCAACGTGATTTTCAGGGGCCCAGGTGCAAACTTTTGAGGCCCTAGCGTCATTATCGGGGCCCCCTGCGCTACGTTTGGGGGCCCCCAAAGTGATTTTCTGAGCCCCGGTGCGATTTTTGGTGGACCGAGTGAAATTCTTAGGGAGCATAGCGCATTTTTTCCTAAACTCGGCGGTTTCTTAGGGGGCCCCACAACCTATCAGGAGGGGGGGTGAGGCAACTGCCCACAATTCCCCTCTCCCCATTCGGTATGTCACTGTGCCATGACATGATGCAACATAAGAATCCAGGAATAGTTCATCTGTTTCATCGCTCACATGTGATTTTCAACTCCCCAGTTATCCAGACGGTTTGAGGAAAGTCAAACATCTGCTACATGGATCAGCAAGGATGGATTGTAAGGCAACATGGATACCATGGAATTCCGGTCACAGTAGTTATGCTGCAACACATACCTTCTTCAACAGACTGCTTTGAGATGGATGAGTTCCTGAAGTTTGGTCAGGGTTGGAGTTGGAGGTAGATGGAGCAACACTGTGAAGGACATAACATATGGTTTAAGAGACTTGTTTCCATTAACAATACAGGGGATGAAGTAACATTTTCATTGACTTCTATGGTTTTAATTGGCTTCATTGACTTCTATGGTGTCCTGAGTAAGTAGGACAATCGAGATGGGTTTCTGTTATGTGCATTGTAGAAGCAATGTTATAATGTAGCTTTATACCCCAGTGAGAATGGTATGGATTCACTCATAAGTGAATTTGCAAACATACTGATATATCAGTTAACAACAATGCAGGGAGCTATGTGATCAACATGGTCTGTGCCCTAAAGCCCAAATAACTAAGTAACAATGCAGGGAATCTGCTGCATAACAGTTTGACCATAAATTAGCCATGATATATGGCATCATACTTCCCATGCTATTTAGAATAGTGAGCTATATTTTGTGTACAAACATCAGGACATTAGAAATGTTAATTGACGTTACACGCATCAGTTCCTAACAAGTGTCAGCAATACATTTCCTTCATGTGCTTTAAACATGATTCAAGAAAGCACTGTCATCGATTTTAAACTTGCAAAAAGAGTGGGCCGCCTGTCATTTTGAGTGCTATTTGAGTGAATTTTGCTGTCTTGTTAGTGAACTGACCACTTATTGAGATATAAGTACTTTAACTTTGCCTGCTTCCATCATGAAAATTTGTCATTTTCCAATACATCAGAAATCATCAGAATAACTTCTTGTCCACAAACCGGTGGAGCATTTCTATGAATTTCTCATATTTATTAACACAAATGATGTAGATCTGATCTCCAAATTTATAACTCAGAAAATGTTATCAGCACAGGATTCTATTCCTGAAAATATAGTACTTTCAACATGTTATTGTTCTTTGTGAAGCAATAAGTGCAATGCTCTCATGCAGCATGCAGATGGAGGTTCATCACGTGCACCAGGTACCACAAAAGATATATTATTGCAGTCTAAGGTAACCACAAGACAGGTTTTACCCCATTTTACCTCCACGAATCATTCAAAGGGAGCTATGTTTTGCCTAGTTGCGTTAGGCTAGGCTTTGTTGTAAGTTAGTAAATAAAAAAGTCTTCAAAAACGGTTCAAGCTAGATTAGGTTATGTTAGACTTTTCAAGTTGAAAATGTTTGAGAACAAATTTTTTTTTGGGGGGGAAATTGGGCATAAAAATAATCATTTCTTGCATGGAAGTCTAGGCCAGGTTAGGTTAGGTTATGTTACATGTTTTTTATCTGAGCTTTATTTTTTAATCCTATATTACTCAAATCCAAGCCCCCTTTTCCATGTTATTTTTCCTCACAATTGGAAAAGTGTGCATCTGCAGGGGAAATGAGCGGTTATTCTACCGCTGATGATTTTTCTACAAAAAAATAATAAACGGTTCAGGCTAGCTTAGGTTAGGTTTTTTTATTTGAAAATATTTGAGAAAATGCCTCGAAAATTTTAATTAAAAACAATTAATTTCTTGTATGGGAAGTTGAACTATGTTAGGTAAGGTTATCATACATCTTGAACATTATTTGCATGCTATATTTCCTTACTCCACACCCTTTTTTGGTGTTATTTTTTACTCCCAATTGAAAGGCCTGCATTTGCAGAAGAAAGGACGTTAAATTTGTGCTTTTATGTGTTTTATTGATATTTTTTATTTAAATTTCCAATGCAATGTTTATGAATGTCACTAAGCTGATGACACTACTCAGTTTCTGTGCAAATGCTTGGGGTTGTGAGCAGGTTGTGAGCAAAATAACATTAAAAATGGGCTTGGAGTTAGTAATATAGCAATTAAAAGAAATACATTACAAATTCAACATAACCTAACGTAACCTAGCCTAACCTGACCTTGGAGAAAACAACTACACAAACAAGATTGGAAAAATATATAGCAATTTATTTTCTTGAAATTTTGCAAATGAAAACCTAACCCAACCTAATCTAACCAGAATTATTGTGCTTTAAGGTGGTAACTAGGCAAGTTATTACACATTTGCCTCCATAAAGCAAACAAATGGGCTATGTTTGGTGATGTTAGATTAGTTCAAGTGTTTAAGTTCGACATTTTTTGCAAAAATTGTTCCGAAATTTGAAAGAAATATATCTTTTTCTTTAAAAGCAGCTTATGTTAGATTAAGTTAAGTTGGGTTACATTTTTTAATTGTAAAAAAAATACATTGCTTGAAATTTTTACAACTTGATGTTTTGGTTTTGTTTTCTCCAAGGGGAGGTTAAGCTAGGTTAGGTTAGGTTATGTTGCATTTTTTATCTAAAAAAAAAATACTTTTACCCTATGTGACCCAATTCAAAGCTTTTTGTTGGTGTTATTTTGCTCACAACCTGAAATGTAGGCATTTGTACAGAAAATGAGTGGTCCCATCATCTGAGTCACATTCATAAACATTGCGTTGAAATGATACATTCCACGAATTCATAAAACACCTTAAAACCCAAATTTACCAAAATGAGCAGTAACATCATGTGCATCACATTCCTAAACATTGCATGGACAAAAATTCATCAGAAATTACCTTAAGCTGTAAATTTACCAAAAGGTGTGCCACCCCCTGTACGGAAATGCAACACTAGGTGCCCCAATCCTGGGCAGAAAGGGCACTAAGAGCAGTGGAATGAAAATATTAATAAAAGTAAACTAAAAACAGCTCTTCTTGAAGACAAACGTGGTAGTTATGTGATATTAAGATGGAAACTCTGAGCACAAATAAAAAAAAGCATGGACTGGACTTTTTCAAGCTTACCTGCCAACTTCTTCAACTACTGTTCGTTTGGGAATTAAATATCAGCAAGCTATTTATTCACTATTTAAAATCACACCAATCCGCAGATACATCAGAATGTGCGAAGTACAAAAACGAATCAGTACGACGTCACATGAGATTGGCCTCCGGATTAAACACTGCGCGCAATTGCACCACAAATGTCTTACATCCGTCACATTTGTCCCTGTAACCTCAAATTTAGACTTTAGGCGCTGGAATTTCTGTAACTGGAATTTTTTCTTTGGATGTTACGATGTTGGATGTTCTGAGGAACGCCCATCACGATTTGTGACATTTAATACGCGCTAGTGTCTATCGGTACAAATCGACATCCCTGCTTCGGATAAAAAAATAGAAACAAAAATTAAGCAATATATATTCTGAAAATTTTATAAGTTGAACAACCGAATCCAACTTACCCGAACCTAATGGCAGCTGCTTTTGAAGGAAAATTTCCGATTTTATTTTATTTTTGAAAATGATTGAACAATTTTTCCAAGGTAAACAACTAAACTAGCCTAACCTAGCCAGATCGGTATTATTGTGCTTTAAGGTGGTACCAAGACATGTTTCTACACACATTTGCCTCCATATAGCAAGCAAATTGGTTAGGTTTGGTTAAGTTAGGTTAGTTTAGGTTTTTCAAGTTGGAAAACTTTTTTTAAAATCCGAAAAAGTTTCCCCAAAAAATAGCAAGTTATTTGGTAACCTTGCGGTCTAAGGTGTTCTTTTTTTGCTTTAAAACAAAAAAAATATGCAGAATACCATGTTTATGAAGGTGACTAAGATGATTGGACCCACTTATTTTCTGTGCTTACTTTTCAGGTTGTGAGCAAAATAATGCGAAAAAGGCTTTGAGTTCGGTAACATAGCATAAACATAAATGTTTTTTTTAATGCAACAGAACCTAACCTAGCCTACCCTAACCTATCTTTTGAGAACAAAAAATTCAACTAAATTAAAATGTCACTTAATTTATTTTCTGAAAATTCTCAACCTTAAAAAAAGAAACCTAACCGAGCCTAGCCTAACCTAAGCTGATTTTAAATACAAAATTACATTTTTTGTGAACATGGTTGTAATTTTTTTCGGAAACTTTTGGGTATTATTGTGCTTTAAGGTGGGAACAAGAAAAGATGTATGGGCGCTGTATGACCAACGCAGTCAATGCGGCCGTAAACCCAAATAACCAACCAACCAACCCAGAAAGATGTAAGCTGTACTTCCACAGTGCAGGGACATCCAGCTATTTTGTTTGTTTTTGCACACAATTTTACATTTTTCAGCAAAAGGTCAAGGAAAAGGAAAAGGCAAAAAGGAGCAAAAGCAAAAGCAAAAGGAGAGTCAGTCCACTATCTAATCCAAATCTGTTTCTATTCAGTACAAAATGTGCTGGTTAACATCAATGTTTCTACTTAGCATGGGGTTTTTCATTTTTTCCCTTTAGCTTTCTTATCAGCATAAAAATAGCATAGGCTATTGGGGGGGGCAAATCAACATGGGGGGGGCAAGATCAACATTGGTGGGGCCGTAGCCCCCACAAAAGGATACAAATCGACGCCCCTGCATACATGCATGATTTTGCACTTATCAAAATGTAATTTCATCTGCCATTTTTTGGACCACTTCACAAGCTCTTCTAAGTCTTTTCTGTAGTATGTACCTAGATGCCTAGGTACCAGGTAAATATCAAGCTGATAGTGTGATGAGTGGGCTGTTGAGGTTAATTATGGTTTTGTATATCCACACTCTCAATGATAACTGATTGTTGTTCACGGGACTGGATTGTATGCAAGTTTGACTATAACAATTGGTTTTTTTGTACACCATTTTGAATTTTGTAGCAAAAGGGTGGAGAGTCAATCCACTATCTAACCCAAATCTGTTTTTTGATTACAAAATGTGCTGGTTAACATCAACTCACATTTTCTATGTACCTAGCATGGTGTTTTCCTTCTTTTTTTTCCTTCAACTTTTTATCAGCATAAAAATAGCATATGTTATTGGGGAGGCCCAAATCAACATTGGGGGGGGCCAAGATCTAAAGCCTAAAAATATCACACAAACTATAACGTAAAATTCCTTTACGTAAACGTCCACATGCCTGCACCTTGATCGCAAACACCCGCTTTTATAGTCAGACATGTAACGTACTCCGCTTCAAAGGTGGCGCAAATGACCTCTGTGGTCCGGTACGCCCTAAAAATAACTCCCCCACCCATGTGCAGTGAAATTGAAACTTGCCTGATGCTTCCAGTTTCTGCAATATACGAATGAACCTGTGACGTCATCAAGGTTTGAATGCGAACTTTGGTGTACCTTTAAAAATAATGGTATTTTTGCGGCGTTTAATAATGGTGTTTTTAAAGCGTACGAGACTTTGGTCTTGTCATAGGCTATTTCTTGTATAGCATTGGGCTGGCACGACTGTAAGGTTTGCCAAAGTCATGTGACCCACAGCTTTTTTTTTATTCTTTAGAATACCTAATTAGGTAATGCAGTCTTCATGCAGCTTCTTTCTGACTTTTCCTGTCATGGTATCATAAGTTGGCAGATTTGCCCAAACATGGCTCTCGTTTTTCCCCATATCATTATTTAATGCATGCATTGTCATTGGGCATGTAGGTAGGTACCTAGGCAAATATCAAGCTGATGGTGTGATAGGTGGGCTGCTGAAGATAATTATAGTTTGCATATCCACAATCTCAATGATGATTGTCATTGTTGTTCACTGGACAATGCAAGTTTGACAATGACTGGAAATTAAGAATGGATTTTTTTCATGTTTAAGCTCATATTCATGTGGTTTTGCCATTGGTGGCGTGTACAAACATCAATATGACAATCCAATTGTTGTTTTGTGGCTTAACATTAAAAAAGACAATCTGGTTTAAAATGTATCATCAGCGAATCTTAACATTTTATGTCATAAGTTTTCCTTCCACAGTGGAGGGAAATCTAGCTATTTTGTTTTTTTTTGCACATAATTTTGAATTGTGTAGCAAAAGTTGGATACTCAGTCCACTATCTAATCCAAATCTGTTCTTTTTCAGTACAAAATGTGCTGGTTAACATCAACTAAGTTTTCTATGTGCCTAACAGTGTTTTTTTTCTTTTTTTTTCCTTTAGCTTTTTATCAGCATAAAAATAACATGGGTTATTGGAGGGCCCAAATCAACATTGGGGGTCAAGATCAGCATTGGGGGGCATGGCCCCTGCAAAAGGATACAAATCGACGCCCCTGCAAGCACTCAACGCTCATGACCTGAGGACATGAAAATATAATGGCTTAACGTTACTTTGATGTCAACTCAGCACCTCCTCGTACTATTGAACGTCGCATAGTTTTCGTCAGCAGCATGGCAACCGGGTTTATCCGCAACACAAAGACTGATGCCACGTGCGTAAGACCGTCGCAAGTCTTAATAGATTACTTACTAGATTTCAGCACAAGACATCTAGCACTCGCCATAGGCGCCCCAACGAGCGTTCCACAATCCACACAGACATTACACAGTTTCACAATGTGGTGTAGACCCGTGTAGGAAAGTCCTTATTGGCACGCGAAAGTCTAGCAACCTCTTGTTCGCGATAACTCCAGTCACGAAAGTACCAGTACCTTTTGCTGCCCTGTATTGCACTGCAGCACTCCACGATCACACGAGAACTCCAGACACCGTACAGTACGTTCTCCTCGGAAGGTAAGCCGTGATACTGCCTTTCCTATGAATTTAGAAGCTGAATTTAGTTGAGAAGTGCGCACGCGGAGCAGCGGTCCGACCGCTCAGAGGATTCCAGCTGGACTGCCTTGGGGCCGCACGGGCGCTAGCGGCATCGGAAGACCCCCGATCGCGGATTGGTCAAGGGCCGCAGAAGCACACCATGACGTCACATCCATGTCGACGGCCTTCTAGAAGGGGAAATAGTCTATTTCTAGTGGCGGTGACGATGCGTTACGTTTACGGTACACTTTTACAATCGCAAGGCTTACGGGATTATATCAATTACGGTTACGGGACAGCCAAACGTATAACTTTATGTGAACACAGTTACATCTAGCATTAACGACGGCGGCGTGGCGCGTCGGTCGGTTAGAGGTCACGGGGCTGGCGGGTACGCCGCTCAGATATGGGGAGGGTTCGTTGAGGTCACTTGTAGCGCGACGCCGGGCGCGCTGGGATGCTGGAGAGGGGAGGGGAGGTACAATGTCCAATGAACGGCGACCTCGCTGGGGCGGTGGCTGCTTACGTCGACACCCAGACCGGCGGACGACAGTCTCGGAGCCGGGTACTTGTCGCGCCATGAAACGAAGTGGGTTGTGGCTGAATTTACGGGATCAAGACGCTCAAAAACTAACTCTCTTACAACACAGCTAGAGGTCCGAAAGGTCGGATCATTTCCCAGATTGATCCTGAGCTTCCACTCAGACATATCACGGCCTTCTACAATCACATACGAATCAACAGACAATTACGAGACGACAACAATTTAATACATGTCAGATGACATACAGTTCTACGTGGGTTAGTCTAGGAGGTTTGTAAGGGTTACCCGCTCTCTGATCCATGGTAGTAAATAAACAATGTTCCTAATAGCTAAACACAAATACAATTTTTTCGTAAACATTTTGGCGATCACTGTCGCGCGCGCACTGGTATAAGTTCAGTCCGGTTCGGGAAGGGGAAGTAGCTGAGCATGGCCGACCTTGCCATCTCAGACGGTATGCCGCGTTCACTGACGGCCATGCGGTAGTTACCGCATGTCACTGTATCACTCTGAGTCACTGGTCAGGGACACAACCCTGCCAACTGCGACGTCTCTCCATATACTTATGGAAGATTATGTCGCGTTCGATCATGTCCAACTGCGAGAGCGGACGGTGATTCATCCATATCACCGCGGTAGCTTCCGGTCTACCACGCGCTAGCTCGGCTGAGTCACTCATATGACCGCCCACTGCACCGGCAGTGGCGGTGCTCGCGTCTCGGGGACGGTGCTCGTCAGCACCGCTCCGTGGTGGCGCTCGTCAGCGCCCGCTCCGTGGAGGCGCTGATCAGCGCCCGCAACGGCGACGCTCGCATCCGCAGCGGGGCGCTCAGGTTGCAGCGGGGCCCAGTCGGCCTCTCGGCGGCGCCCGCTGGCGCCGTGCCAACGGCCCAGTCGTCGAACTGGCCGTGTATAACGGCCGCTGGTGGGTCGTGTTGCAGGTACATCCTGTGTGCCTCTGCAGGAGGTGGCCGCAGGTGGTCCACCTGTGGTGTCCTGTGGCAGCCGGCGTGACTGTCTCATCACGTCCGGTCGTCAGCTCAGGTCCATGCTGTCAGCTGCGGTGTCGGCGTGAGGCGGCGGGTACACGGTCGACGGTCCTGCGGGAACTGGCGTGACGGACTCGTCACGCCCGAGTGTCAGGTCGTGCTGATGCTGGCTCAGGTCCAGGTCCAGGACGGATGACGATGATGTCTTCACCGAGCGGGAAGGGTTGGATGGTTTGGATTGCATTGTGGGTTCCAGGTACAAAACTCGGTTCAAAGATGCGGAAGCATAGGTCTGGGGTTGGATTTTGACCACAAATACATGTTACTAACAGTTGACAGTATGTCACACAAGACATCAGGGTAGGTGACGTCACAACGTCACATCAACATCATTATGCCCATATGGGGTTCCATCACAAGGTGCTACACGCACCACGTCCATCACATCGGCAATCAGGCCGGTAGGTGGCGTTACTCGTCACCGTTGGTGGCGCCACTGCGTCAACACTACAGTTACATGTTCACATGAAGCGACTCACTGGCACACTTCGCGATATATCTACTAGAGCCGTTATTTAAGTATCGATTGGAACATCATCATTTGTAATTTGAACTGCTTCATCATTGATTCATTTTGCATCTCCACTAGGCTTGCAAAGGCGTCATCACTATTAGGCGTGACGTCGACTCGGTCGACATCAGCTTCGTAATCAGTGGAAGTAGCGGAGTCATCGTGAATTTGAAGTTTGCATGGAGGGCGATCGTCGTCAGATGATTCCACCAAAAGTCGTTTTTCAGGGACTGGCCTCACTGGGCTTTCAGTCGAGTCCTGCACGCGTTTTGCTAATTCTGAAAGCGGAATTTCATCTTCCGATTCGCTAATTGGAGGTTTCGGACGTTTCGCCAATTGCGATTGTGAAGTTTCAGGGTCTGAATCACT
The DNA here is from genome assembly GCA_034440615.1 of Ashinkailepas kermadecensis. Taxonomy (NCBI): domain Eukaryota; kingdom Metazoa; phylum Arthropoda; class Thecostraca; family Neolepadidae; genus Ashinkailepas; species Ashinkailepas kermadecensis. Next base: position 10,209 of record JAOTOM010000630.1, read on the forward strand.
GGACACAGGTAAGGGTCGTTTTAAGCGCTCTGCTAATTCTGAAAGGGGTAAATTGTCTTCTGAATCGCTCGAAGAGGGGAGTGGTCTTTTGTTTCGTTCCGCTGGTTCCGAAAATGGGGCGTCGTCGTCTGACTCACTGGTCGACGGCAACGGCCTTTTGTTTGTCTGGACTGGTTCAGACAGAGGAATGTCTGTCTCAGTGTCACTCGATACCGGTGGGGGCCCAGCTACATCTGCTGACGGGGTGAGAGGTGATCTCTCTGGCGGGTCAGACTCGACCGGCGGTGGCTGCACCGAGCCAGGCACGGGCTCTGTCAACTCAGCGGTTTCATCATCCTTTGTTCTCTGTGGGCTGCATACATCCATGGGCCAATCCTCACAGGGACTGTAGTCAGGGCCGACCTCGGCCCGTTTGGCTGACCTAAAAGGCTGCACTCGTTCAGGGACTGTACCATCTACCTTTGACGTTTTCTCTAGATACTTTTGGTTCACTGGTTCGTCGTGGTCCTTGGTGGGTTCCCATGCTGTGTTCGGGTCGGCTAGCCGTAGCTTCTGTGCATGCACCAACCGGGTCTTACCGGAGGTCTGATTTCTGATCACATAGTTGACTGTCGGGGCTGGGGCTGCTTTGGCTTTGCGTCCTGTGCAAAGCACGCAAGCTTTGAGGTAGGCCACTGTGTCTCTCCACATTCCGTTCCAATAATACCTGAATTTAAGCTTTTCGTATGTTTTGGTGAGTCCCATGTGTCCTGCAAAGAAACCATCGTGCATTTCCTTCAATACTTCCTGTCTCAGGGATTTTGGCACGCATAGTTGTAAGCCTGGAAATGGTCCACAGCGAGGTCCATCGCTAATTTTGTAGATCAGTTTGTCCAATTCCATGTAACGCAAAACGATGTCCCGATAATCTGAGTGATTTTTGTCATTCATGATTTTCCGAATATTTGCTATTTCCTCATCGGCACTCTGCAGTTCCGCTATATTCTCCCATTTCACTAGTACTTCCTTAAATTTTACCTCTCTGCTCAGGTCTTCCTCTGGTTTTCTGAATTCAGTGTGACGGAGATCACCCATTGGTACATGGTCTGAATCTATGACGTTCACGTCTTGGTCAGTTTCGTGCATTCGACTGAGGTGGTCAGCCACGACATTTTTGCTTCCTTTAATGTATATGATTTCGCAGTCGTGCTCTGAAAGCATGATCGCCCATCTCTGCAACATGGGATTTTTCATTTCGGACAGGTTCAAAAAAGTAAGTGGACGGTGATCGGTCAGAATGGTGAATTTCGATCCAAGCAAATATTGGCGTAATTTTTGCACACTCCACACGCAGGCATAGGCCTCTTTCTGTACCACGGGCCACTTCCGTTGTGTCTCATTTAACTGTTTCGACAGGTACTGTACCACTCTTTCACCTTCTCCGTGTTCCTGCACTAACACGGCTCCAACTGCTTCCTGGGAGGCATCCGTGTATAATTTGTACTCTTTCGTGATGTCGGGATATGCCAGCACGGGTGCGGTAGCTAATTTCTGTTTCAGTGTTTCAAAAGCAATCTCACACTCGTCTGTCCAATCAAATCGGGCATGTTTTTGGTGAGGTTTATAAGTGCCGTGGAGATTTTGCTGAAGTTGGGAATGAAGCGACGGTAGTATGAACACATACCGATGAATGAGCGGACTCCCTTGACATTGGTCGGGGCTGCCATATGTTGAATCGCTTCCACTTTCTCGGGGTTTGGCTTGATGCCAGATGCTGACACTAGGTGTCCCAAGTATTGTACTCTTTCCTTCAAGAAGTCACATTTCGACAGTTTTAGTTTCAATTTCGCTTTTCGCAGTCTGCGAAAAACTTCTTCCAGATGGGCCAAATGTTCGTCAAATGTTTTGGAGTAGACGATTATATCATCGATGTAGGCGGTTGCAAACTGATTTTGAATTCCGGACAGCACTTTGTTCATCAATTCTGCGAACTTGGAGGGTGCATTGCAAATTCCGAATGGCATTTTGCGAAAGTTCCAAAGTCCCATAAAACATGTGAAGGCTGTTTTGGGAATACTCTCCTCGGACATCGGGATCTGCCAATAACCAGCTTTCAGGTCCAAAGACGAAAAGAAGTTCGCACCTCCCAGAGAGGCAAGAATGTCCTCAATTAGCGGGAGTGGGTAGCTATTTTTCTTGGTCACCTTGTTTAGTTTTCTGAAGTCAATCGCGAATCGGTTACCTCCATCCTTTTTGCGAACGATCACGATCGGGGCGGCCCAAGGACTGTCTGAGTCCTCAATGATACCAGCGTCTAACATCACTTTAATTTGTTCCTCTACGTATTTTCGCTGAGAGAATGGGGTTTTGTAAGGAGCTTGTCGGATCGGCGGGTTGTCTCCAGTGTCAATGTCCATTTTGATGACATCAGTCGTTCCAAGATCTGCGTCAGTCTCGGCAAATAAGTCAGTGTTAGCACGTAACAGTTGTTCGAGTCTGTCTTTGTCTGCACCAGTCAGGTGAGCCAGCTTGGCTTGATCAAGCGGGTCAGAGGGAGCGGTTGGCGGTGTCAGTTCAATGTCCTGTGTCATGTCAATCAGGTTTTCCAAGTCAGAATCGTCTATAGTCTCAGCGAATGCAATCACCTGCTCTGGGTGCAAGGAGAAATCACGAGTTGTAGTGTTGACAATTCGCACTGGTACGCGTTTGTGTTGGTCAGGCTTCGCTATTATTTCGGCTATGAACAAGCCAGGTTCCTCAGAGATCAGCGGCATGTTATCCAGCGAGTGTACATGACAGTTTTGATCTACCAGTTGGACACGGTTGATGAAGGCTGGGCATTCCACGACAGTGTTGGCGGGAATGTGAACTCTTTCCTTGACTCGTACGAGTGAGCTCGTCGGTTCACTGTTCTGTTTTTGTGGTCTGAGAGGAATCATGTTTCCTTCGATGCAGAGGGCTTTCTTCTCAAAGTCTAACTTCGCTCCAAACTTCGTCAAAAAATCATTCCCCAACATGCACTCCTGTTTTAGGTCCTCCACAATTTGAAATTCGAAAGGTTTTCGGAATTTGCTCATCTCCACCATGAAGGTTCCAACTCCAATGTTTTTCAGGCGGTGGCCACTGGCGGATATCAGTGGTATGCAATCTCGTCGGTCCTGTGAGAAATTTATAATATTTTTCTCCGCGATTTTATCAAATAATTTTTTCGAAATCAACGATATATCGGCTCCCGTGTCCACTAGAGAATAGGCTCTCTGGTCGCCGATGTGAAGCCATGCCATAGGCGTGTTTGCCTTGATGTGGACTTGTTGGACGCGTGCCAACCTTTGTTTACGTTTTTCCGGGTCTCTCTTTTTCCTGATATTCTTCCTCATTTTTCTCGGTATTTCCTCTGTCTGAATTTGCTCAGCTCCATCACGGTGGTCAGTCGCGACAGAGCTCATTAGTTTTCCGCCTGGCTAATTGGCTGAGAGCGGCATCGCCTTCCAATGTGACCAATTTTGGCACACCTGATACAGATGGGTCTACCATCGGGAGTCCAGCGGTAAGCTGGGTGCTGGTCGGTGTTGGGTGGTGCTCTCCATACTCTGGGGCCCATAGGAGGTCGTGGCTGCTGTGGTCCATAGTGTGGTCCTGACTGAGGTGGTCCAAAGTGGGGTCCTGGCTGAGGTGGTCCATATTGCGGTCCTGGCTGAGGTGGTCCATAGCGTGGTCCTGAAGGGTAGTTTCGTGGCGGACGTGGGTAACGTGGGTAGGTGGGATGGAACACCCGTGGTCCAGGCTGGGGTTGGTTCTCCCTGGGTGGCTTCTGAGTTTCTGGCTTGGTTGCCGCTAATTTTTCCACCGATTGGCCTATTGCCATAATAAGTTTTTCCAATTTCTCCACCTTGTCCTCTCCTGTGTCTGGCTGATTTGAGTCGACTTCCATCGGCTCCTGCCTTTGTACGCCTCTGCATACCTCGATTACTCTGTCAACCTTCTGTTCCTTTACTGCAAACTGGATGGCTTCCTCCAGGGTCCGGAAGTTTTGTCTGTACAGCTTGTTTGCCAATGAGCTACTTTGGACACCTTTGTTAAAAATATCAATGAGAGTTTCCTGAACCGTGGGATTTTCGACATCTGAGTAAGCTTCCCGTGCCAGTGCGATTAATTTCTCCCCGTAGTTCTGCACCAGTTCATTGCGAATCTGACGTAGTTTTCGCAAACCCTCCTGAGCGCATTTGTTGTCCGAAAGGTCCGAATACCTTTCCCGCATGACTTGTTTTATTTGAGCCCACGTCATAAGTGGTTGTTCCGTGAATACGCGCTGCATAAACTCGGCTGCAGGTCCAGTGAGAGTTTTGATGCAAATAATCTGCATCTGTTCGTCATCCATGCTGAAGTTAATTTGGTCAAGATGCCTTAGCCATTCAATTAATTTATTATGACCTTCTCCAGAAAAAGGTTTAATATTCTGAGTCATCCCTTGTGCGCGCATCTCTAAGCGAATTTTGTTGAAGCACTCCGCCAATCTATCAGTAGAAATCTCAGTCATATTTAATTACGTTAAGTTACTCTATATTTTTCAAAATTATTCGCTCACTTTTGTGGAGATTTCTATGTTTCAAATTCGGCTCGATGTTCACACAGTAGTTCCCACACACAGTATTCAGAACACGGTAGGTATACAGCACAATTATGCAATTTTTAAAACCGTTTTAGGTGGTCAAAATCCAAAAATAGTATTTTTAAAAGGATGATGGATTTTGCTCGGACTTACGTAAATGAAGCGGAAGACGTTCTCTTGCTCGTCCGTGCTGAAACGGCGTGATTGAAGGTCCAGTTGGTGTTGGTCTAGTTGGGCTTGCAGAAGGTCGAAGAAAAAAAAAAGTTTCGCAAAAAGTTTTGCAAAAAAAATTTCGCAAAACGTTTTGCAAAAAAGTTTCGCAAAAAATGTTCGCAAAAAATGTTTGCAAAAAATGTTTTGCCAAAAATCCGGGTCACGGCACACTTGTAGGAAAGTCCTTATTGGCACGCGAAAGTCTAGCAACCTCTTGTTCGCGATAACTCCAGTCACGAAAGTACCAGTACCTTTTGCTGCCCTGTATTGCACTGCAGCACTCCACGATCACACGAGAACTACAGACACCGTACAGTACGTTCTCCTCGGAAGGTAAGCCGTGATACTGCCTTTCCTATGAATTTAGAAGCCGAATTTAGTTGGGAAGCGCGCACGCGGAGCAGCGGTCCGACCGCTCAGAGTATTCAAGCCGGACTGCGCTGGGGCCGCACGGGCGCTAGTGACTCCGGAAGACCCCCGATCGCGGATTGGTCAAGGGCCGCAGAAGCACACCATGACGTCACATCCATGTCGACGGCCTTCTAGAAGGGGAAATAGTCTATTTCTAGTGGCGGTGACGATGCGTTACGTTTACGGTACACTTTTACAATCGCAAGGCTTACGGGATTATATCAATTACGGTTACGGGACAGCCAAACGTATAACTTTATGTGAACACAGTTACATCTAGCATTAACGACGGCGGCGTGGCGCGTCGGTCGGTTAGAGGTCACGTGGCGGGCGCCGCTCCGCTGGGAGGGGGGTCACGTTAGCCGCGGGAGGGAGAGGGGGAAGGTACAATGTCCAATGAACGGCGACCTCGCTGGGGCGGTGGCTGCTTACGTAGACACCAGACCGGCGGACGCCAGTCTCGGAGCCGGGTACTTGTCGCGCCATGAACGAAGTGGGTATGGGGCTGAATTATATGGGATCAAGACGCTCAAAAACTAACTCTCTTACACGTGGTTGTTAGGAGCGGGTAGTACTACCAACAAAACAGGGGGTGTTATTGGGGGGAGAGGGGGGTTTTTTAAAACACGGAAAAAAAATTATTTTTTTTTGGAAGTTTAAAAAAAAATTTGAAAAAAAGATTCTAAGTCTAGTGAGGATGACCTCTTTTTGTCTGTGGGATTGACTTGATGTGTTCCATGTGCCTATTGTTGGTTTGATTGCGTGGGTGTGGTTGGATTTGTGTTGTGTTGTGTTGAGTTGTGTTGTGTCCATGTGTTCTGTTGATGTTTGCGAATGTGGCGTTGTAGGAGTGCTTTGCAATCGTCTACCGAATATTCCACACTAGGGTAAGTGTTCAATGCTAAGGCTTGCCTTTGCGAGCCGGTCTGCTTCTTCGTTACCTGGGATTACCTGGGATTGGTTAAATTAGCGAAGGATGCGGTTAGAAGCCAACTTCCTGAGCAATGGTAGAGAAAATGATAACAAAAGTACACTAAAGCGATGTCAACCAAGTTGATAAGTTCATACCTGATACTCCCGACATGCTCACGCCGCACAACTAATAAATATTCACAACACACCCCACGAGTAGGACGCTCGTGCACCGACTGATTTATTAGGCGGTTTTACAGCGGATTTTGCTCTGTTGCCAGACCACTCGTTCTCCGAGATAGAGCGACCCGACATAAAATAATGTTAAGTAGAAAATGTAAACGAAGAGAAGTTCAAACGATGGTAACTGTTTCATATAGAAAATATTTTATTTCACTGAACAGATTGAGAACTCATACAGGAAAAATAAATAATAGCATAAACGACGACAATTAACTTTCAGCTTACGTTAGCAAACGGCAACTTCACTCATCTCTAGTTCAACTGGCAGGTATCTGGCCCAGGGGGGTGCGCTCCAGCATTTTAGTCCAATACAAAAAGGGAGACGCTTGAGCCGACCAATCAGCGTTTGACGACCTCCGTCGATCGTGATAATGGCAAACAAACAAATTTTGTCTTTAGTGCGGCGAAACCGGTGACATCCACACGAATATCAAATTTTGTCCCCTGTTAGCGGTGACATTGTGATAAAGTAGTATTAAAGATCAAGATTAAAGTAACAAGAATGCCTTTGTAGAAAATTAACACGAAAAATGGAACAATATATGAATAATAGCTTCGACAAGTTTTGCCCTACGGCCTTTCAAGCAAAGCAATAGCAGAGTTATTGTGACAGCTATTCTGCCTAGGGCTGGAGTCTCCCCTGAGTGGAGCTCTAGGGCACTGACAGCCAATGCCAGGGTAGGTAGGCTCTGCAATGAGTTAGGTTTGACCTTTGTGGACAAGTGGTGCAGGTTTTATGGCTCATCTGACCTCTATCAGAGGGATGGCCTGCACTTCTCCGAGGAGGGGGTGCAAGTGTTAGGCAAAGTATATGAACATGTCCTTCAGGGAAACTAGATAATGGGGTGGGGAGGGAAGAATTGGCATTGTCATCTCTGGGATGTGCCAATAGTGACAGCATAGGCAATAGAACCTCACAGTCAGCAACTAGGGGTAGCAGTAGATCAAGGGGGCAGAGTGGTAGCTCATCCAGAGATGATGGAGCTACTCAACATGAAAAAGCCAAAGAGGGTTATGGAACTTTTGTTAAGTGTATGATGCTTAATGCTCAGAGCATTCGATCCAAATTTGATGAGTTCAAGTGTTATGTTGCTGAGGAGAAACCAGATTTTGTTTTCATCACTGAGGCATGGGTCAGTGAGGGATATTTTGGGGATAACTTACAGGACTATGAGATCCAGGGATACAATATGTTTTCATGCAATAGGGGTCCAGCAGTGAAAGGGGGTGGTGTAATGCTCTATGTGAATAGCTTATACAGTTCTAAAAAAATAGCAGACGGGGTAAAAAAATGTGTCTGTGGAGTCCATTTGGCTTGATGTTGCTGTAGGAAAAGGCAACAGCAATAAACTGAGGATAGGAGTTTTGTATCGATCAGGAACCTTGCCACATTCTCAGCAACTGGAGCTCGATAAGGTGATTTGCGAGGAAATCAGTAGAAACTTTCAGAGGAAATGCCTTATTCTTGGTGACTTTAATCTAAAAGGATATGAAAATGTTGGTGTTGGCTCCCCATCATGTAAAATGTTTAGGAAATGCCTTGAAGAGGACTTGTTCTTACACCAGTTTGTAACAGAACCAACCAGACAGGGCTCATTCTTGGACCTTGTCTTCTCAGATTTAAGTGATTTAGTTCAAGACTTGACTGTAGGAGAAACTCTGGGAAGAAGTGACCATAACATAGTGCGATTTAAGGTACAAATAGCGGGGACAATCAAGGATAATTTGGCAAAGATTCCAAATTTTAACAGGGCAGACTTTGACTGCATGAGAGAGGCTTTAAGTGCCATAAAATGGGAAGAATAATTTTTGTATTTAAATGCCTGTGAACGGTGGGAAAAATTCAAATCTTACTTGAGGGGAAATTCAGATTAGACATGTCCCCCAAAAGCAAAGGCGCAAAAGAAGGGTAGGAAAGCCAGCGTGGCTTACACCAGATTTGATGAGATCAATTAAGGCTAAGAAAGATGCATTTAGAGTATTTAAGGAAGCTTCAAATATCGCAAATCTAAGGTCATATCAAAAAGCTAGAGATGCTGTGAAGCAGAAAACCAGAGCAGCAAGGCGAGCAAAAGAATTGGATTTGGCTAGGAACTGTAATGGGGACAGTAAAAAGTTCTTTAGTTTCTACAAGCTAAGTAAAGTTTCAAGCACAATTGGTCCACTGGAAGTAAATGGGACTATATTGAGTGAGGATGGTGAGATGGTTGAGGAGCTGAGCAAGCAGTTTAAATCAGTGTTTACAGTGTGAAAAATCTGAAAAATCAATCAGTGTGAAAAATTTGCCAACCGTGAACCACAGTTCAGTGACAGGTGATCAGATACACGATATTGATTTCATTGATAGTGATGTTGTTTTCAATTATATCAGAAAAATAAAGCCAAACAAGGCAGCAGGACCTGATAGAATTTATGCTAGTGTATTGCGGGAAGCTGAAAAGGAACTGGCAATTCCACTTAGTATAATATTTTGTAGATCAGTTTCACAAAATGAAATTCCAACAGATTGGAAAAGGGCAAATGTAGTTCCTATTTTCAAGAAAGGAGAAAGAGGGAAAGTTGAAAATTATAGGCCAGTAAGCCTCACATCCCTAGTCTGCAAGGTACTCGAATCAATTATCAAGGATAGAATGGTTAGTTTTCTGGAAGGAAACAGATTGATTCAAGATACTCAACATGGGTTTAGAAAAGGGAGATCGTGTCTCACAAATCTCTTGGACTTTTTGAATTTTGCCACAGAACAATTTGATCAGGGAAATCAGGTTGATGTAGCATATCTTGACTTTAGTAAGGCCTTTGACAAGGTACCCCATAAACGGTTAATGATGCAGCTTCAGGTCCATGGCATTGCAGGTAGCATCCTAAAATGGATAGAGTTGTGGCTTTCAGATAGACAGCAGAGAGTAATGCTAAATGGTACAAAGTCATCATGGCAAAATGTTCTTAGTGGAGTCCCTCAGGGGTCGGTACTGGGGCCACTATTGTTCATTATATTTGTGAATAGCATTGAATATGGCCTAAGCAGTAAGGTTTTGAAATTTGCGGATGATTTGAAGATCTTTAGGGCAATAACAGGGCACAATGAGCAGGTTTTGCTGCAGAACGACTTAGACGAGCTTGTGAAGTGGTCCGAAAAATGGCAAATGAAGTTTAATTTTGATAAGTGCAAAGTTATGCATGTAGGTAGGCAGAATATGAAGGTGCCATACTTGATGGGTGGCCAAGTATTATCTGTGATTCAGCAGGAGAAGGACTCAGGTGTTATTTTGAACACAAAATTGGGGGCATCAGAACAGATCAAAGAAGCCAGGAAAAAGGCACTAAGAATGCTTGGGGCAATACAGAGGAATGTGTCATACAAAAGTGAGGAGGTCATCAGGAAGCTTTACTGTGCATATGTCAGGCCACATTTAGAATACTGTGTCCAAGCTTGGTCCCCTAGTTATGAGAAAGATTGTTGGCTTTTAGAGAGAGTACAAAAGAGGGCAACAAAAATGGTTAATGGTATAGGCAACCTGGCATATGAGGAAAGATTGAAGAAATTGAATATGTTTTCACTTAGATATAGAAGGCTGAGAGGAGATCTCATCGAGGGTTTTAAATTTGTTCATGGTCAGGAACAGGGATATCTCAGGGAAATGTTTGAATTTAACAGAAATGATGCAATTAGAGGTCATCAATTCAAAATTAAAGTTAATCACAGCAGGACAAGGTTAAGACAGTCTTTCTTCACCAACAGGGTAGTCGAACACTGGAACCAGCTGCCAGGAACCATTGTCAGTAGCAAGACACTGAACATCTTTAAAAACGGCATAGACAATCATTATAAGAATAGGGGGCTTGTTTTTCTGTATTCCAGGGAGGGTTGATAGACAGATTTGGTGGGCAACTGGTTCAGTGTCCAAAAGTGCAACCAAGAAGGGCCCTTGTGGCTCATAGTTGCACTGATCTTTTATGTCTTTATGTCTTTATGTCTTTACTATTGCCACGATCGGCGGAGGTCGTCAAACGCTGATTGGTCGGCTCAAGTTTATATAATCGATGGTCGGCTCAAGCGTCTCCCTTTTTGGGAAGCGGAGCGTTCTACCTGGTGTTCTATAGCCTTGATCTGGCCGCGACTTGCACCAGACGATCGTCGTTTGCCAGATGGCAAATGATGTGCCCGTTTGTGTCTTAAAATGCGTCATATATTCCTTAGCCGCTGATTGGTTGAATTTCTTACTTTGTGGTGCGTGCAGATCTGCGAATGTACACTACCTGTACACTACCGTCTGAGTTTGTCGGGGAGGGTTTAAATGGGTTGTATATGTATATATATAGATTTTAAGGATATTTTAATGTCTTTTTCAGAAAAAATGACTTGCTCTGAGGCTGTGTGCTATTATTTTTCATCTGTTCCAACAATTTTTTTCTTGCATAGTGGTTTTTTAAAAGCCTATTTATATTTCGGGCATGGGCAGGAGGCCTATGCACCAGCCAAGGCCGTATATAGCGGGGGGCGGTCAAGTTGTTCCGAGCCTGTGACGTAGCCAAGGCGATACTCGGCAGCACCTTGCGTGTATCTCAAGCCAAAACGGCCAATATTTACCACGGCTTTACGCAGGCAATTTGTATTGTATATAGGCAAATTTGACATCATGCGAATGCCTGAAGAATTCTACATACGAATCCGGATTGTTTTCACTTGCATCACCTCGAAAAAGTATGTTTCCTTGCCGGTAAACGAAGATACTACACAAAACCGGCCGGCCGACTCCCGGAGGGCGGGGCCTAGAGTCGTTGCCATGACGACCGGCTGGCCCTCAAGGCCAGTCGTGCGTCGAGCCTCGACAGAAAAGGAAGCTGCTGTTAAATGAAATTGCCAGGAATCTGCTAGATTTGGAATATTCTACCATAGGGATTCTATAATCTGCCAGATGTCCACCACATTCTAGTAGAATATCGCATATTCTAGCATTTGACGTCACCAAGGCACAGAGATACTAGATCTGATAATCTACTAAACTTGGGTGTACCCGTTCTTTAATATACTCTGGTATACAGGCACCAGTGAAATATATAAGGAACATTACAATTTTTGTTGATAGTTGCCAAGAAAATGTTTTCGCGGGAAGATATGTGCTATGCTTCTCCATCAAGTGTTGTAGCTTTTCTTGTGATTAACAACGAATTTTTTCCTAAATGGCCTGTACAGTTTTAGATATAGCCTGCTCGTGATCTGTACCTATGTTTAATGAGGAGGAAGGTGAACAGACAAGAGGGACCACTATGTCTAATCAAGGAATGAGGCATGTGTGAAATGTGCATGGTTTACCAAGTGTGCCAAGTGCATGTAGTTTAAACTTGGGTGACTGGCCTGCCATAAGGGTGAAATATTTGTTAAAGCTCTTTTTGGCATGCAGACATGGTATTTATTTTTTGTCAATGTCTATCATATGGAAAAAAATGAACATACCTTACTCATACAAAATACTTCATGAAGCTGCATATGACTTCTGCAGAAAATTTAGCATGTGATACATATGCACCTATTAGGTTTTTACTATTCTATATTTTGTGCTAGATCCAAGGGTACAATTTTTAAAACTAAATTTCTTGCTTGCTGACATGACCAATCTTCACTCAGCAACTATTACAATTTATTTTAGGTATATGCCAAATTATTTGGGTTTGGACTTTTGTGATCCTGGATCAGATCAAAGGTTACTAAAGTTTTCAAAGGAGAGTTTTTGTCTTACAGTCATTGCAAATTGAATAAACTATGGAATTATTGCTGTTTAAATTGTTCACAAGTTAATTTTACCTCCGAAAGGTAACAAAAGATGTTGAGATGGGTCAGTTAGGTTGGATATTTAACTTGAAATGTTTGAGGATTAAATGAAACTGAAAAAATGTCATCAAAAATGAAGTTAGGCTAATTTATGTCAAGTTAGGTTAGGACAACCCAATGTGGTTCAGAGGGTTCTGCAAACCATCTCGACCACATTTATAGCCTAATGTGGCTGAGAGGGGTTGGACCATGATTGACGTCGTAACGCCGTTGGCCCGACAGAGTTTCGAATTTGATGTGGGCATGGTACTTTACCAACAGTATCAGGTCTTGCCAGGTGTGGATCCAGGAATTGTCATGAGGGGAAGCTTGTTTGGATGGGCGCCGCTGTGAATGTACTTGGAGGGACAAATTTTCCTTCCGAGGAGCACCACTGGAGGACAACAAATGCAAGGGAGACTGGTACACTCGGACCTCCCAGAAGTGTCTTTGAGTTATAAAAGGGGTTGCCTTCGCCCCTTCCCCTACGACTCGCTTTTTCACCCTACCCGCTCCGGCGACCATGGCTGGAGATCCCGGGTGTGTTCGTGTTCACCAGGAATCGATACTGGAAACATGGTATATCACTGGGACGTACTGCGATTTTGGGGACCGGGCCTGATCTTATTTTTGTCGGGGAGTCGGGACGTTTTTTTCGGCGCTATGCACGATGCATGGGATTCCAGGTCGGTTTTCCAGGCCCCGATTCGGGGTCCCCGCTGGATTTTTATAAGCCTCGGATTTATTTTTATATGGTCCTGTCACGAGTTTTCGTCCCCACTGTTTATTTGTATCTCCAGCATAAATTTTAAGCATCCCGACGAAAATTTTGCGGTCCCACCACTATTTTTGGGAGCTCCTGCGCGATTTTGCTTCGGGTCAGGCGCGTCTTCGGAGCCCCAATACGTGTTGTCGCGAGGCACAAGTTCTTGTGACCTCTTTTTTTTTGCGGAGTGCGAGTTGCGTTTCCGGTTCCCGTCGTGATTTTTGAGGCTGCGGTGCGTTTCTTTCGTGGCAAAGGCAATTTTTTTTAGAGAGCCATACTCAATTTGTAACGCATTTGGGGTTATTTTTGGGATTCCAGAGTTAATTTCCGGGTCCTGATTGACATGTCATAGACCGCATGGTGAAGTGTAAATGCATACATTTTTAGGAGCCAATTTGCCGATCCTGATTAAGTTCTTCATTTTGGTGTGTATTTTTTGGCCATCTTCCCCCTAAGGAAAACTTCTTAGAATATGCCCTTGCGTGTGTCATTAAATCGATATTTTTGGTTCATTTTACAGTCCCGTTTTGGGGGCGGTGAGATAGTTTGGTCCCCTTCACGCCGCTTGGAGAGTGGGGAGAGGGCATGGCCTCCGTGTCGCTACCCTTTAGATCCGCTAGCGCGTAGACCCCATGTATTTGAAAATGCATCGTAATTATTCACGGCAATCCATAAATGTCTAGTAAGACGGCCGTTAATACCATTTGGGATATTATGCCACAAGGAAAACGACGCTGAACCACCAGGTTCCGAATGGAAACTCCGATTGGTCTGGCCAGAATACTATTAGGACCATTGGAACCAATTCCATCGGGAAACATTCAGACCATAAGGGACCATTAAAACCACTAGGAAAATCCCAATAGTTCCAAATGGTTTCCAATGCATTTTTTCCAAGAATGCGGGGGGGGTTCGATTCGATCTGAAAATGTGTTGAAAATAAGGACCTGGACCCACTCCCCTCGTGAGAGGTTTCCAGCCCTGTTGGCGACGATGCTATACCGTCTGATCGACTTGCTACGTTATGCTACCACTTGCCAGTTGTCCGACCATTTTTTATGTATGGAATTTCTTGTCGAGAATGCCTTCATTTCACACCACGACAATTACTGAACGGAATACCATAAACCAATAAAGAAAGAACGGTGAGGTTCTTTGATAAATTATGTGTCGTGAAATGCCGATTCAAACCATCCACAGTCGTTGAATTAATTTGGAAAAGGCATGCACAAAATGCGTGCCCCTGACTTCAGCAGGCGCTCTGCCGGAAACCGATATCTTACTTGCGTACCAGATTTGTCGAAAGCGTACCAGAGCTGGCACGATCGTACCACGGTGGCAACCCTGATGGAAGAGGAACGGACTGAACATGTCAGTTTTTAGAACCAAAAAATGTAAATCTTCAAATCAAAGTTATATGAAATGAAAATTAATTATTATGTACAATATCAGTTTATACGCCCAATAACGGACCACCATTTTACTATAATTAACACAAAATGACCATAAAAGTAAACGTATTTGGCGGTATGCTAGCTGCTAACTTTTATACCGTCTATAAAGTTATTATACCAGCTATACTAAACACGAACAAATTTCCGCTGTAAAACCTAGTGGTACAACCGGCTAGTGTCCCGTGCAGTTCGCGGTAGCGGGGCCAGGTGGAAAGTTGAGTGGGCTGTTTGTGCTTTAATCATGTGGTATGTGAAATTGTGTTTTATATGATGTGACAGATGAATTTATGTAGAAAAGGTTTTTGCCTTAAGCCTCTTCACCTACCTCACCTTATTTTTTTTTTTGCATTTAGTGTGTATTTGATCTCCCTGGTGCAGATTCTTGCCCTCCCAGTTTGTTTTGGTGCATTTTCTCAAAGCTGGTGTGCCTTGTTGAGCCATTTGCCATACTTTACAGTCTGGTCCACAAGACATGTTTTACACACATTTGATCTCCATGAAACAAACAGGTTATGTTAGTATTTTCTTTTAAGGTCTAAACAATGTTTAGACAATTTTATGAAAATTGATTTTTTTTGGGTAAGCTTGCAGTATAATATTTTTTTTACTTTTCTTCAGAATACCGTGTTTATGAAGGTGACTAAGATGATGGGACCATTTATTTTCTGTTTATTTTCTGTGCAAATGATTTTAAAAATAATATGTTTCAAATATTTTCCAACTTGGTAAATATTAACCCATTTGTTTGCTTTATGGTAGGCAAATGAGTGTAAAAACTTTTGGTAACTTTGGAGATCAAGGCAAATTTTGAATTTTTGGAATCTTTGTATGTAATAGTATGCTTTCTGACGTGAGAAGACGATGCGATCGCTCATTTTCACAGCAAATTATTACTTTTAATTAAATGGCAGTTGATACAATTGATGATGTCATAGGCACAAGTAACCTAACCTAACCTAACATAGACTAAGATAATGTAGCATAATATACAAAATGTATCATAGCAGCATAATGTAATCTAACCTAACCTAACCGGAAAACCAGAATTCTCTGAAGCAAATTTTTGGCCATGACATCATGAAATATATGCATGAAATATATGAGTGGTTGCATTATGTTCTAAGGTCATAAAGTCATCAGACTTAATTAGAGCTGCAAGGGCCCATCCAGGTTAGGTATGTAAATGGAAGATACCATAACCCTGGCAAAAAGGCACTCATCACCCCCAACCAACACCACATCCCTAATTCCAAAGAATCAATCCACCAACATCCCACACACTCATTGTCTATCTACTTTACCTATCCAGCCCTACTCACTTGATGTTAACCATATTCACAAACATTGATTGGGAAAAAAATTCCAAGAATTCAAAAACTACCCTAAGCTGCAATTTACCAACTTAAAAAAAATTAATGAAAAAAAATGTTCATGCAATTTTTTTATACATGGAACATCAAAGCTAGCATAGCCTACCTTCACCTAATCTGCTTTTGAATATTTAAAAAAAAATTTCACCCAAGAAAAAGTTCAACTTAAAAGAAAAGCCTAGCCTAACAGTTAGCTACACCTAACCCCATTGGGTACTTCATGGATGCAAAATGTATGTACAATTTGTCTTGTGGGCACCTCAAAGTACAATACTACCACTATATTCACACCAGGGTAGGTACCTAGGTATGTAGGTAGGCACTGCACCTCCATTCACATACTTAGGCAAGTACTAATTGAAATGAAAATATTGGATAGGTAGGTAAGTAGGACCATAAGTGACCTATAACTTGGAGGGGGGGGCAAATATAAAATATCACATTTCTAAAATCTCAATAGATTTGAACTGCTAACAGTCAAGTTATGTTTCAGACACTATGTGCCATACAATGTTATGAAGTCTTTATCAAATGGCACTTAGTGCAAAATCTTGGCCAGAAATCTGCCTGTTGGGGAAGGCGGTGCCCTGCTACCTCTGTCTGGATCTGCCAGTGCTAAGTACCTACCTACCAGGTATTTGTAACATG
>JAOTOM010000631.1:0-26692 GCA_034440615.1 Ashinkailepas kermadecensis
GTGGCCGTGACCTGTACAGTCCGGTGCCCCGCGGCGGCCTCTGACCCTGACCTGTGCAGTCCGGTGCCCCGCGGCGGCCTCTCTGACCCTGACCTGTGCAGTCCGGTGCCCCGCGGCGGCCTCCCTGACCCCCCTGACCTGTGTAGTCCGATGCCCCGCGGCGGCCTCTGACCCTGACCTGCGTAGTCCGGTGCCCCGCGGCGGCCTCTCTGACCCTGACCTGTGTAGTCGGGTGCCCCGCGGCGGCCTCTCTGACCCTGACCTGTGTAGTCCGGTGCCCCGCGGCGGCCTCTCTGACCCTGACCTGTGCAGTCCGGGCGCCCCGCGGCGGCCTCTCTGACCCTGACCCGTGTAGTCCGGTGCCCCGCGGCGGCGTGGGGCCGAAATATTCCGTCACAGCGTCGCCTCGGGCGATGTCCGTGCCCGGCACGTTAACCACCAGCCAGTGACGAAACTCGCGGAAGCTGGGCCGACGGCGCGAGGGCGCGTCCGGGTCTGCCAGTGGGTCGTCGAAGGTCACCGCAGGTCACGTGGGGTCAGGTCGTCACAGGTGCGACGGGAGTTGCAAAAGGTTGCAGCAGGTCCAGCACGACGAGGAGTTGGCTGAGGTTACACCGATTGAGCACAATATGCAGATGGTCTCTGCTTCTGCGGCATGTTAGCGGAGAGTCGTTTACAGTTTCACTGTAGCAATAATATCCTGTCGCTGTGATATCCCCACGCTTATCTCAACGCGTATCATTACGTGGAAGGAATACGGTGTGAAAGTGGCTACACAAGAGTGAGGCACGCAGCCTGATCTACGCTATTGCTGCTGGGTACAAACTGTCCACTGTCCATCCCAGAGGTGAAATGGACGGCCTGGCTGTGGGATGTTGACAGTCCGCCCCAGACATGGCGTGCGTTGTTTAACCTGTCAGTACGATGGTGTAGAGGGCGTCCGGCTCGGTCGGCCAGCTCAGTGTGGGCTGGTCCTTGACCTGGGTCGGGGTCAGCTCCCCTCCGCCGCTGACGACTGCGCCACTCGGGTAGACCGCCTGCACAACACAGCTTGCAGTTACATAGGGTGGCACCGGCACCGCCTGCAGATGCCTGTAGACCGCCTGCACAACACAGCTTGCAGTTACATAGGGTGGCACCGGCACCGCCTGCAGATGCCTGTAGACCGCCTGCACAACACAGCTTGCAGTTACATAGGGTGGCACCGGCACCGCCTGCAGATGCCTGTAGACCGCCTGCACAACACAGCTTGCAGTTACATAGGTGGCACCGGCACCGCCTGCAGATGCCTGTAGACCGCCTGCACAACACAGCTCGCAGTTACATAGGGTGGCACCGGCACCGCCTGCAGATGCCTGTAGACCGCCTGCACAACACAGCTTGCAGTTACATAGAGTGGCACCGGCACCGCCTGCAGATGCCTGTAGACCGCCTGCACAACACAGCTCGCAGTTACATAGGGGTGGCACTGAATGGCAGGTTGCGAGGTAGTCAGTGTTGGCTTTGGTGGATCATTTGCACGTACCGACATTATTTTTTTAACAACAATTTTTACAATTTTTTAAACATTCACCTTGCCCGTCTTCCCCACTACCCAGCAGGACACGCATGGCTGTACAGTGTGCAGCAATCTGCCAGGCACTTCATATTGCGCCCATCACTACCCATTGGGACACGCATGGCTGTACACAATATGCAGCCATCTGCCGGGCCGTGCCCGCCTTGCGCCCCTCACTACCTAGTGGGACGCGCTTGACTGTACACTTTGTGCGGCCATCTGCCAGGTCAATTGTATTGCGCCCAGTTTCAAGATAACGGTGGCATCGTGAAGTACATACAGCCAGTAGCAAATGCAAAAGTACCCAGAAAGATTAGCCGTGCAGGTACTCATGTGGGTAACAACTTGGTAGCCTGGGGTGTAGTACCACCTGGGTATATGCACCATTCCGCGCTAATACCACCAAAAATACGTTCTTCGCGTGTTTGTTGTCGAAACCGTACTTGCGATTGCGATTGCATTTGTAGCTGGTTTTCAGGGAGCAATGTTCGCTCTTTATCCGGGAAATTTTAAGCAAGTGATAAAGTAGCGTGTGTAACCGGCTTGCTCCGTTTTCGGATTTGAAGAGGAGGCACAAAATGAAGAAGAGCAGTCCTAAGATTCAAATAACCAGATATATCCGGAGCAACGAGCAAAGGTTACTTTTGTAGACGAACAGTGATTTAAAATGCCAATAAAATGCAAACATTCTAATGTAAATTGAATGCAGGACTTCCAAACCATGTATTTCTATCAGATATTGCTACATAAATGCAAGGAACTCCAGCACAATCAGACATATTTCAAACAGATTCCTATCACCCTGTTTGATTGGAAAACCACGCATGTGTAAATGACGAAGACATGGGTGCTTTATGCTGCCAGATAACGTAGGAGCCATCCCACTTCGCTCCGTATCAACGTCTCTGTCAGACACACTAACACATAGGAGACATCGAGAGTAGAGGTATTCAGCGATACGATGCGGTCTGATCAGTCATCTGAAGTATTATATCGCAATTGGTATAATATTGTATTACTTTGGTATATACGTATGTATGTGCACACGCATGTATATACACACGTGCTATTGGTGTCACAAATAGCTTGGCAGTTAGGCTGGGCGCCTTTGCACCTGAATATCCTGCTAGGTATAGGTGTGATCGGAAACAGTGTACCTATGCAGGATATTCAGGTGCCAGGACGCCCAGCCTGACCGCCAAGCTATTTGTGACGGCAATTATGCATGTGTCTATCTATGTATGTATGCATACATCGGGGTCACACGACTGGCCGGAATCAGATCCTCCACCTGCTGCCAGACCTCACCGAGAGGGTCTGGTCTGTGGCCAGGGGGGTGATGTCGGGCACCACCTGCTGCCAGACCTCACCGAGAGCGTCTGATTTGTGGCCAGGGGATGATGTCGGGCTCCACCTGCTGCCAGACCTCACCGATAGCGTCTGGTATTGCGCCAGGGGGATGATGTCGGGCACCACCTGCTGCCAGACCTCACCGATAGCGTCTGGTATTGCGCCAGGGGGATGATGTCGGGCACCACCTGCTGCCAGACCTCACCGAGAGCGTCTGATCTGTGGCCAGGGGGATGATGTCGGGCACCACCTGCTGCCAGACCTCACCGAGAGCGTCTGATTTGTGGCCAGGGGATGATGTCGGGTACCACCTGCTGCCCGACCTCACCGAGAGAGTGTCGACCGGCGCCAGGGGGATGATGTTGGGCACCACCTCGTTGGCCACCAGGCCACCACCAGCCGGCGGTGATGGGGACTGCACCAGCTGCACCAGCTGCACCAGCAGACACGCTGAGGGCACCAACTGCGTCACGAATGCCGCCAATGTCGGCGCGGTCGCCATGTTGTGGGCGGCATTGGGCGTGTGGCGGTGACGTCAGATGTCCTGGTGGTGACGTCAGACGGCCTGGCGGTGACGTCAGACGGCCTGAGCAGCCAGCCGGCCGGGGAACAGCCCGACGGCCGCCACTTCATGCTACAAACACAACTGACACCATCACCATCGCTGCAGCTAACCCACCGGCAACACAACGGAAACACCATATCACTCAGCTTTTCTGTGTTGGAAGTGGATGAGTGAAAGTGTGTGCACGTAGTTTGTTAATAGCAGCATTTACCTGATCGAAACACCGACGAATGTACGACCATCGTTTAAGTGTACATTTACTTGCGACTGTGTGTCTCTATCGCGTAATGCCTGACGATGTCAGCTGTCCCGACAAAACGTTGTAGGACAATACGAGCAAAGCACTGGATGTTTTTCCCAACCACTAAAGACAATGGATCCGAAGCCTTGAATGTCTTGCAAGAAAGCACATTAATGCGAAAATTGCTGTCGTGTTCAATGAAAAATGCCTTAAGGAGACCCCTCTCTTCAAACTTTACCCATGCGTGCATATATACAAAGATATATATATATATATATATATATAGATATATATGTATGCATATATATATATATACACACATATATGTAGGTGTGTGAATGTGTCGTATGCGGTAGTGGTTGGCTCGATTCATACATAGCCTTGTGCTAGTGGTACCTTTTCGTGTCATGTCTTCAGTCTTATCGATAGCAATGCTTCTGTGATTTACACTACTACAGAGATACGTAGAGTCGCAGCAGTGTCACTACATGCAATAGTTGGGCAATTAATACAAGATGCAATGAATGCAGCACATGCTAGCTGTGCTGGAGACTCACCAGCGAGTATCGTTTTCGCAAGCTGCATCTTCCTGTCCTGATCAGCTACCTGTGGATGCGTCCATGTGGTAAAGCCTCGCGCACCGCGGCCATTGCGGAACTTGTCAGAAATACGAGTCACTTTGAGATAAATGGAGACACTTCAAAGGGTAAATATTCGGCACTGCAAGTGTCTGATAACCTCGATGTTAATCACCAAGCCATTTTTCGCAGAAAAAGATACAAAAATGTGCCTTTCTTACCTGAGTACCTTTGGATGATTTAATAGGAGTTATAGCATGATTTTGTTGTTGCGGAATTTTGGTCACCAAGGTAAGTTATCCATGGGTGAGTTTTGTTGAACCAAATTCTAGACTACTAAAGTGTTACGTTGAATCTTCAATCAAATTGGTTGCTAATTGAGCAGTTAATGAATATGCCTATTGCAATATTTTACACGGCTATATTTTTAATACCACATACCTCTCCATTTTCCATTTCCATAATAACATCCAGCGACTTATCCTCGGTGCCCTCAGATGTCCATAGCTATTATGGGCTATGGGCATCTGAGAAACCCGTCACGGCCGAGCCAGGGTGGCCAACATCACAGACGTCACTACACAAACATCACAGACGTCACAAGTTTGTCACGGCAACGCCAAGAGATCAGGTCGGCGAATATCACAGACTTGTACGGCCACCACATGGGGTCAGGTCGGCGAATATCACAGACTTCTACGGCCACCACATGGGGTCAGGTCGGCGAATATCACAGACTTCTACGGCCACCACATGGGGTCAGGTCGGCGAATATCACAGACTTCTACGGCCACCACATGGGGTCAGGTCGGCAAATATCACCAGACATTTAAGGCCTCGCCAAGGGGTCAGGTTGGCAAATATCACAAACTTCTATGGCGACGCCAAGGGATCAGGTCTAAAAATGTCACATATTTCTACGGTCATGCCGAGAGGCTAGGTTGGCAAATGTCAAAGACTTTACAGCCACACCGAGGGGTCAGGTTGACAAATGTCACAGACGTCATCGCGTGGCCCACATATCGCACGTGACACCGACGTTGGTTCGATACATTCTTCTCACTTCGCTCACCTGCACCATTCATTCGCCAACACTGGCCGGCACGTGACACTGCCAACTGAGCTGTGAGCCGACTGAGCTGTGAGCCGCCTGAGCTGTGAGCCGCCTGAGCTGTGAGCCGATTGAGCTGTGAGCCGACTGAGCTGTGAGCCGCCTGAGCTGTGAGCCGCCTGAGCTGTGAGCCGCCTGAGCTGTGAGCCGATTGAGCTGTGAGCCGACTGAGCTGTGAGCCGCCTGAGCTGTGAGCCGCCTGAGCTGTGAGCCGCCTGAGCTGTGAGCCGACTGAGCTGTGAGCCGCCTGAGCTGTGAGCCGCCTGAGCTGTGAGCCGCCTGAGCTGTGAGCCGCCTGAGCTGTGAGCCGCCTGAGCTGTGAGCCGACTGAGCTGTGACCCGCCTGAGCTGTGAGCCGCCTGAGTTGTGAGCCGCCTGAGCTGTGAGCCGCCTGAGCTGTGAGCCGCCTGAGCTGTGAGCGGACTGAGCTGTGAGCCGCCTGAGCTGTGAGCCGCCTGAGCTGTGAGCCGCCTGAGCTGTGAGCCGCCTGAGCTGTGAGCCGACTGAGCTGTGAGCCGCCTGAGCTGTGAGCCGCCTGAGCTGTGAGCCGCCTGAGCTGTGAGCCGCCTGAGCTGTGAGCCGACTGAGCTGTGAGCCGACTGAGCTGTGAGCCGCCTGAGCTGTGAGCCGATTGAGCTGTGAGCCGACTGAGCTGTGAGCCGCGGTACGGAACATTCCTGGCGATCTGTCACAATTGGCCTGCTCTTGGAGCTTCCCTCGATCGTGCCGTATTCCAATTTCGCGCGTCACGTTTCGCGCCAATTAACGCATTCAGCGATACGGCCATCCCATGTGAGGATCACCCTCAATAGGCAGAGGTACAGGAGAGAGGAATTGGGGTGGGGGTGGGGGGAGGCGAGTGTGCAAGTAGTCGGAGCCGCTCCCAAGAGGATATTCGGTGGTCCGGCCTTCCCCCTTACCACGCGCGCCGGAGGGCCTCTCACATAACCCCCACCCTGCATGATCCCGAAAATTACTGAAGCTAGAAGCACAAAAATCGAGGGTAGATTACGGCAATCGTGAAACCGCTTCAGTATAAATTTCACGATCCGAGGTCAATGCCTTCCGGGTTAAATGAGGTCGAGATTGGCCGCCACGTGACACCACAGCGCCACTGCACAAACGAAAGCTGCGTGACCTTGAACGGTGGGCAGCTGGACGACGGCCGGTCGGGCGACTGTACACCCCCGCAGTACCTAGAATATTGGCGAACGGGTTCGGTACTTCTCCACAGGATGCGCTGACGATTTTCTAACAAAGGCACAATATTTAATTACAGCATCCCCACCCGTTTACGAGACATCGTCGAAAAACAGGAGGGAGTGGCGGATTCGCCGCCTCCTGTGCGCGTGTTTACAAATTATACTAGACCAAGCAATAATTATGGGGATTTGCATCACGCCAAACGATACACTTTCATGCGCGAAGCAGACTCCGTGAACTTAAAATTGTCTTTGGTCAGGCCGTTCATTAGAGAATCCTGTCTGTGCTTCTTCAAGTAGTAGATCCAAAAAAGCTCCCGATGATCCGTGCATATTTCAAGGGGTTTGTTTGTCAAATAGGAGGGACAGACTTAGAGAACGTCATAAGGAATTTGTCTGCAGGTGGTGCTGGAAGTGTTGTTTCAGGGCGGCTTCCAAGATTTTGTGGTACGAAGCTTTAGATGCCTGTTCACGGGACTTCTTCAGGGTTTCTCTAGAGGTGATGATGAATATCTTTACACACAATACTTTATATGATTACGAGATTCCCAAATGGATAATCTACACAATCTATGTTTCTTCCAATAAATAAATAATTTTGTTCCGTAGTAAAACACGTTGGAAGCTATATATATATATATATATATATATATATATATATATATATATATATATATATATGTATATATAAATTCATCAGCAACTTCTCATTGTGTTGTTTACATGTTTCCGCCAATCCCGCACCGACCCTACTCTCACCAGGACTCGTTGCTGCGTCTCGGCAGTCTCGACACCCACCACCACTCGTTGCTGTGTCTCGGCAGTCTCGACACTCACCACCACTCGTTGCTGTGTCTCGGCAGTCTCGACACCCACCACCACTCGTTGCTGTGTCTCGGCAGTCTCGACACTCACCACCACTCGTTGCTGTGTCTCGGCAGTCTCGACACCCACCACCACTCGTTGCTGCGTCTCGGCGGTCTCGACACTCACCACCACTCGTTGCTGCGTCTCGGCAGTCTCGACACCCACCACCACTCCTTGCTGCGTCTCGGCAGTCTCGACACTCACCACCACTCGTTGCTGCGTCTCGGCAGTCTCGACACTCACCACCATTCCTTGCTGCGTCTCGGCAGTCTCGACACTCACCACCACTCGTTGCTGCGTCTCGACAGTCTCGACACCCACCACCACTCGTTGCTGTGTCTCGGCAGTCTCGACACTCACCACGACTCGTTGCTGCGTCTCGGCAGTCTCGACACTCACCACCACTCGTTGCTGCGTCTCGGCAGTCTCGACACTCACCACCACTCGTTGCTGCGTCTCGGCAGTCTCGACACCCACCACCACTCGTTGCTGCGTCTCGGCAGTCTCGACACCCACCACCACTCGTTGCTGCGTCTCGGCAGTCTCGACACTCACCACCACTCGTTGCTGTGTCTCGGCAGTCTCGACACTCACCACCACTCGTTGCTGCGTCTCGGCAGTCTCGACACCCACCACCACTCGTTGCTGCGTCTCGGCAGTCTCGACACTCACCACCACTCGTTGCTGCGTCTCGGCAGTCTCGACACTCACCACCACTCGTTGCTGCGTCTCGGCAGTCTCGACACTCACCACCACTCGTTGCTGCGTCTCGGCAGTCTCGACACTCACCACCACTCGTTGCTGCGTCTCGGCAGTCTCGACACTCACCACCACTCCTTGCTGCGTCTCGGCAGTCTCGACACTCACCACCACTCGTTGCTGCGTCTCGGCAGTCTCGACACTCACCACGACTCGTTGCTGCGTCTCGGCAGTCTCGACACTCACCACCACTCGTTGCTGCGTCTCGGCAGTCTCGACACTCACCACCACTCGTTGCTGCGTCTCGGCAGTCTCGACACTCACCACCACTCGTTGCTGCGTCTCGACAGTCTCGACACTCACCACCACTCGTTGCTGCGTCTCGGCAGTCTCGACACTCACCACCACTCCTTGCTGCGTCTCGGCAGTCTCGACACTCACCACCACTCGTTGCTGTGTCTCGGCAGTCTCGACACTCACCACCACTCCTTGCTGCGTCTCGGCAGTCTCGACACTCACCACCACTCGTTGCTGCGTCTCGGCAGTCTCGACACTCACCACGACTCCTTGCTGCGTCTCGGCAGCCTCGACACTCACCACGACTCGTTGCTGCGTCTCGACAGCCTCGACACTCACCACCACTCGTTGCTGCGTCTCGGCAGTCTCGACACTCACCACCACTCGTTGCTGCGTCTCGGCAGTCTCGACACTCACCACCACTCGTTGCTGCGTCTCGACAGTCTCGACACCCACCACGACTCGTTGCTGCGTCTCGACAGCCTCGACACCCACCACGACTCCTTGCTGCGTCTCGGCAGTCTCGACACTCACCAGGACTCCTTGCTGCGTCTCGGCAGTCTCGACACTCACCACGACTCGTTGCTGCGTCTCGGCAGTCTCGACACTCACCACGACTCGTTGCTGCGTCTCGGCAGTCTCGACACTCACCACGACTCGTTGCTGCGTCTCGGCAGTCTCGACAGTCGCCACGACTCCTTGCTGCGTCTCGACAGTCTCGACACTCACCAACACTCGTTGCTGCGTCTCGGCAGTCTCGACACTCACCACCACTCGTTGCTGCGTCTCGGCAGTCCCGACACTCCACCACCACTCCTTGCTGCGTCTCGGCAGTCTCGACACTCACCACCACTCGTTGCTGCGTCTCGGCAGTCTCGACACCCACCACGACTCGTTGCTGCGTCTCGGCAGTCTCGACACTCACCACCACTCCTTGCTGCGTCTCGGCAGTCTCGACACTCACCACGACTCGTTGCTGCGTCTCGGCAGTCTCGACACTCACCACGACTCGTTGCTGCGTCTCGGCAGTCTCGACACTCACCACCACTCGTTGCTGCGTCTCGGCAGTCTCGACACTCACCACCACTCGTTGCTGCGTCTCGGCAGTCTCGACACCCACCACCACTCGTTGCTGCGTCTCGGCAGTCTCGACACCCACCACCACTCGTTGCTGCGTCTCGGCAGTCTCGACACTCACCACCACTCGTTGCTGTGTCTCGGCAGTCTCGACACTCACCACCACTCGTTGCTGCGTCTCGGCAGTCTCGACACCCACCACCACTCGTTGCTGCGTCTCGGCAGTCTCGACACTCACCACCACTCGTTGCTGCGTCTCGGCAGTCTCGACACTCACCACCACTCGTTGCTGCGTCTCGGCAGTCTCGACACTCACCACCACTCGTTGCTGCGTCTCGGCAGTCTCGACACTCACCACCACTCGTTGCTGCGTCTCGGCAGTCTCGACACTCACCACCACTCCTTGCTGCGTCTCGGCAGTCTCGACACTCCACCACCACTCGTTGCTGCGTCTCGGCAGTCTCGACACTCACCACGACTCGTTGCTGCGTCTCGGCAGTCTCGACACTCACCACCACTCGTTGCTGCGTCTCGGCAGTCTCGACACTCACCACCACTCGTTGCTGCGTCTCGGCAGTCTCGACACTCACCACCACTCGTTGCTGCGTCTCGACAGTCTCGACACTCACCACCACTCGTTGCTGCGTCTCGGCAGTCTCGACACTCACCACCACTCCTTGCTGCGTCTCGGCAGTCTCGACACTCACCACCACTCGTTGCTGTGTCTCGGCAGTCTCGACACTCACCACCACTCCTTGCTGTGTCTCGGCAGTCTCGACACTCACCACGACTCGTTGCTGCGTCTCGGCAGTCTCGACACTCACCACGACTCCTTGCTGCGTCTCGGCAGCCTCGACACTCACCACGACTCGTTGCTGCGTCTCGACAGCCTCGACACTCACCACCACTCGTTGCTGCGTCTCGGCAGTCTCGACACTCACCACCACTCGTTGCTGCGTATCGGCAGTCTCGACACTCACCACCACTCGTTGCTGCGTCTCGACAGTCTCGACACCCACCACGACTCGTTGCTGCGTCTCGACAGCCTCGACACCCACCACGACTCCTTGCTGCGTCTCGGCAGTCTCGACACTCACCAGGACTCCTTGCTGCGTCTCGGCAGTCTCGACACTCACCACGACTCGTTGCTGCGTCTCGGCAGTCTCGACACTCACCACGACTCGTTGCTGCGTCTCGGCAGTCTCGACACTCACCACGACTCGTTGCTGCGTCTCGGCAGTCTCGACAGTCGCCACGACTCCTTGCTGCGTCTCGACAGTCTCGACACTCACCAACACTCGTTGCTGCGTCTCGGCAGTCTCGACACTCACCACCACTCGTTGCTGCGTCTCGGCAGTCCCGACACTCACCACCACTCCTTGCTGCGTCTCGGCAGTCTCGACACTCACCACCACTCGTTGCTGCGTCTCGGCAGTCTCGACACCCACCACGACTCGTTGCTGCGTCTCGGCAGTCTCGACACTCACCACCACTCCTTGCTGCGTCTCGGCAGTCTCGACACTCACCACGACTCGTTGCTGCGTCTCGGCAGTCTCGATAGTCGCCACGACTCCTTGCTGCGTCTCGGCAGTCTCGACACTCACCACGACTCCTTGCTGCGTCTCGGCAGTCTCGACACTCACCACGACTCCTTGCTGCGTCTCGGCAGTCTCGACAGTCGCCACGACTCCTTGCTGCGTCTCGACAGTCTCGACACTCACCACCACTCGTTGCTGCGTCTCGGCAGTCTCGACACTCACCACCACTCCTTGCTGCGTCTCGGCAGTCTCGACACTCACCACCACTCGTTTCTGCGTCTCGGCAGTCTCGACACTCACCACGACTCCTTGCTGCGTCTCGGCAGTCTCGACAGTCGCCACGACTCCTTGCTGCGTCTCGGCAGTCTCGACACTCACCACCACTCGTTGCTGCGTCTCGGCAGTCTCGACACTCACCACCACTCGTTGCTGCGTCTCGGCAGTCTCGACACTCACCACGACTCGTTGCTGCGTCTCGGCAGTCTCGACACTCACCACAACTCCTTGCTGCGTCTCGGCAGTCTCGACACTCACCACCACTCGTTGCTGTGTCTCGGCAGTCTCGACACTCACCACCACTCCTTGCTGCGTCTCAGCAGTCTCGACACTCACCACGACTCCTTGCTGCGTCTCGGCAGTCTCGACACTCACCACAACTCCTTGCTGCGTCTCGGCAGTCTCGACACTCACCACCACTCGTTGCTGCGTCTCGACAGTCTCGACACTCACCACCACTCGTTGCTGCGTCTCGACAGTCTCGACACTCACCACCACTCGTTGCTGTGTCTCGGCAGTCTCGACACTCACCACCACTCGTTGCTGCGTCTCGGCGGTTTCGACACTCACCACCACTCCTTGCTGCGTCTCGGCAGTCTCGACACTCACCATGACTCGTTGCTGTGTCTCGGCAGTCTCGACACTCACCACCACTCGTTGCTGCGTCTCGGCAGTCTCGACACTCACCGCTGCGTCTCGGCAGTCTCGACACTCACCACGACTCCTTGCTGCGTCTCGGCAGCCTCGACACTCACCACGACTCGTTGCTGCGTCTCGACAGCCTCGACACTCACCACCACTCGTTGCTGCGTCTCGGCAGTCTCGACACTCACCACCACTCGTTGCTGCGTCTCGGCAGTCTCGACACTCACCACCACTCGTTGCTGCGTCTCGACAGTCTCGACACCCACCACGACTCGTTGCTGCGTCTCGACAGCCTCGACACCCACCACGACTCCTTGCTGCGTCTCGGCAGTCTCGACACTCACCAGGACTCCTTGCTGCGTCTCGGCAGTCTCGACACTCACCACGACTCGTTGCTGCGTCTCGGCAGTCTCGACACTCACCACGACTCGTTGCTGCGTCTCGGCAGTCTCGACACTCACCACGACTCGTTGCTGCGTCTCGGCAGTCTCGACAGTCGCCACGACTCCTTGCTGCGTCTCGGCAGTCTCGACACTCACCACAACTCCTTGCTGCGTCTCGGCAGTCTCGACACTCACCACCACTCGTTGCTGCGTCTCGGCAGTCTCGACACTCACCACGACTCGTTGCTGCGTCTCGGCAGTCTCGACACTCACCACGACTCGTTGCTGCGTCTCGGCAGTCTCGACACTCACCACGACTCCTTGCTGCGTCTCGGCAGTCTCGACACTCACCACCACTCGTTGCTGCGTCTCGGCAGTCTCGACACTCACCACCACTCCTTGCTGCGTCTCAGCAGTCTCGACACTCACCACGACTCCTTGCTGCGTCTCGGCAGTCTCGACACTCACCACAACTCCTTGCTGCGTCTCGGCAGTCTCGACAATCACCACCACTCGTTGCTGCGTCTCGGCAGTCTCGACACTCACCACCACTCGTTGCTGCGTCTCGGCAGTCTCGACACTCACCACCACTCGTTGCTACGTCTCGGCGGTCTCGACACTCGACGCTCGACTGGCCACAGCCGGCCGGCGCGGCCTCCTGTGGCCGTCGCGCGGGCAGAGCGCCGGAGAACCGTGCTGCGTCATGCTGGCTTGACCACCTGGCACTCTGTCTGGATTACCGGCTGCAGCGGAGCCGCTGGCGGTGAGCATAGTGGACAGGCGGTGAGAATGGTGGACAGGCGGTGAGACCAGTGGACAGGCGGTGAGACCAGTGGACAGGCGGTGAGCATAGTGGACAGACGGTGAGACCAGTGGACAGGCGGTGAGACCAGTGGACAGGCGGTGAGCATAGTGGACAGACGGTGAGACCAGTGGACAGGCGATGAGACCAGTGGACAGGCGGTGAGACCAGTGGACAGGCGGTGAGCATAGTGGACAGACGGTGAGACCAGTGGACAGGCGGTGAGACCAGTGGACGGGCGGTGAGCATAGTGGACAGACGGTGAGACCAGTGGACAGGCGATGAGACCAGTGGACAGGCGGTGAGACCAGTGGACAGGCGGTGAGACCAGTGGACAGGCGGTGAGCATAGTGTACAGACGGCAGCATGAAGGTGACCCATGACCTCGCGAGACGCGACACCTCGCCACCGCTACTGATTTTAGTGGAGTGCATACGTAGTATGGTATATTAACGCACTAACTCCTGAAATTAGTATCCTGGTGATCGATACAATTGTTTGTATTTGCCCTCTACCTGATGGTTTTCGTCGCGATAGACGTTTCCTCAGAACATTCAAGCGGTAGCTGTACGCTGATAGGCATGCTTGGACACCGCTGGTGTTGGCACAGCAGGTTTCCCTAGGGTAAGAATAAGACTTTGTGGGTAGGACTGCGATGATCTTAATCCACGAGATAAGGCTGGTGATGCCAATTGTTACCTATAACATGTTACCTATATGACAAATATTGGTAAGGCATTCAATCCACATGTGTTAGAGGGATCAAGGGAATAGGGCTGGATAGCTCGGGTAGATAGGCATTGATAGGTGTGTGGGATATCGATCGATGGTTTCTTCAGGACGTGGGATGGTTGGGGTGGATCTTTTTACCAGACTTATGGTATCTTCCATTTACAGACTTAACTGGATGGGCCCTTGGGTCTCTTATTAAGTCTAATCGCTTTCTAACTTTATATAGGGTGTACCTAGCAGTGGATTCAGCACCTTCCTTCGGGATGTGATACTGATGAGATTGGCTATGGTAGCACATTGAGTATGATTGGAGGAGTTTGTAATTGTTGAGTGTGTTATGCAATATCAGGTGAATGGTGCTAGATAGGCTGGGAAATATAGCTCCCTGGGAACTTGAGATAATATATTGATTGGGGTGAGAGGAAGTACTTTTCTAGTATCTTTTCTAGATAAGCTTACCCCAGATTGGCCCCCGTGGCTCCTATTAAGCATTAACACTTTGCGAACACTTTGTAGCACGATGCGTGTTGATGGAAGGTGTCGTTGCAACAACACACGCTGGAGCTCCGCTGACAACAGCGCCCATAGCGGCCACGAGTCACAGCCCGCTGTAAGGCCGGAGACCTCTCACCAAACCAGGCCCAAAATGTTCAAACATTTTCTGATTGAATAAGTAAAATTACAAATTACCGTCAGCAGGGTACCAACTCAGGGAAGGAGGTTCGGACCGCCGACCCTCCCGGGATCTCCAGCCATGCGCCACGGGATAGCTTTCCATCGCCGATTGACTTCCATCAGCTACCAAAAGTTAGGTTGCTGAAAGTACTAAGTGTTATGTTGCTAAATGTTAGTCAAACGACATGATGAATAGTCCATCACCCACGAAATCCCAACCCTACAGGGGACATAGGTGTAGAATGGAAAACTCACATTATTTGTACGGAAAACCTCAAATGCACTGGTGCAAACACAGAGTCATTTTAAAGGGTACCTCAAACCAAAGTAATGCAAATTTGCATCCGACAAATATGCGGTATATTTGATAGGCACTGCATGGTTTAATAGCAATATTCATCTTCCATCCATTTCACTTTTTTAAACATCAACATACTAGTTACAACATCAATGAGAATGCATTGTGCTCCAACACATTTCCAACGAAGTCAACTTCGGCCCCTCTTTCGGAATGCGTTTCGTTCCCATGCATCCTGGGATCCAGGCTCCGAGCGGATCCCAAACATTCACGGCACCCGCCAGCGCGCTGACCTGAAAGTTGACGCCGCGAGCCGCGGCGGCGACGGATGTTATGCTTGGTCGGATCCGCTGCCGACGGCCGGCCGGCAGATGCTGTGTCATTGCGTCATGACACAGTCGGAAGTGATTGCGCCGTGTCACCATTGTGACACCGGTGTCAGTGCAGCCGGGTGGGGTGCGACTGGCCCTGGTCAGGCAGTCCTCGCAGGTCAGCCGAGGTCAGTCGGGGCAGGTCAGCCGGAGAGGTGAGGCGGAGTTTTGCTGTCGACGCTGGTAAGATGTAGCCCCGGAATAAGATGTGGACGTTGGGACGGTTGGTGTCACTGTTGAACTGCTGAAGCTGCTGTGTGAGTGGTCGCCGCATTGCTCCAAATCAGCCCAGTCAATGCAAAGGCATTAACGGCTGTTAGAGTTGAGAAGTTTGCGGTTGAGAAGAAGTTGAAATCGGGAACCACTTGTCGTACAAGCGATGAAAACCCGAGACTATCACTGCCGGGCGAATTGAAGCTGCTCTGCACATTCATTCCAATTTTCCTACTCCAAACAACGATATCGGTTCTCGTTTCACCATGCCCTTCCTTCCTTGAAACGGTGACGAGAAAGTTTGCTGCAAACGTTACTGTGATATGTACCGAACACGTCCGACACCACAGAACTGCGCAATACACTGTCCGGGGTAGCGGGAAGTGATAGCGATCGGAGCCACATAATGCTGGCTTGTCCGCACGACCCAAAGGTGGTGGTCCGATCAACACGCTCGTGCACTCGGCGATCCGTGCCGGTTGGATTACGCCCAAGTTGAGAGCTGGGAACACGCTGTTCTGGACTATCCAGACGCTCTTCTGAACTCAACAGTCGCCCAGATTTTGATATAGAACACATGTGGCAAGTATCCCCTGGGGATAATGCGGGCACGCACTGGACTATACTGGTGCCCTTCTGGACTATACAGCAGACAAGCACCCCCTGAACTAGACAGGCACCCGATGAACTAGAATAGTACCCCTCCTCTGGACTAGACAGACACTTGCTGAACTAGACTAGTTCCCCTCTGGACTGGACAGTACGCAGGCACCCCTTGGATTAGACTTGTTCCCATCTGGACTAGACAGTAGGCAGGCACTACCTGTACTAGACTGATGCCCCTCTGGACTAGACAGCAGACAGGCACCCCCTGGACTAGACTGGCACCCCTCTGAACTACACAGTAGATATGCATCCTTCTGGAGTCTGCATAAGACAGAAGCTCTTCTGAACTAAACAGGCGCCCATCAAGACAAGGAAGCCCCATCCACCTCTGAATAACGAGGTCGTCCGGCAGGACACCCAGACCTTCCCCTCTGGTACACCTGTGCTTTTCGGGCTTCCATCTCATGGAAGGAAGACCAACGCTGAAATGCGAAGCCAATACCTGTGCTTTTCATTCCACAATTATTTATCCATCACCGCATCCATGTGATGTGCAACCCTTCTTAGTTCAGCTCTGGAGAGTCTTTTCCCGTGGGGTGACGCAGACACAAACACAGACACAGATACAGACTGCCGGCAGACATAGAATCGGAAGAGTTCATCACGTTGATTATGCTCAACCCTTCACTTTTAGGAAAAGTTCATCAGACATTTTCTGATAGCTAAAAATGAAATGATAGGGAATGTTATGAAAAGGTTTAGTGTCCTACCCAATATATGACCATGAATAATACAAGATTTAACTTCACTTCTGGAAGTATACGACAGGACGATCTATGCGATCGTCACGGCAGAAGAACCTTTCTGCTGGAGCATGTTTGTGTTTTTCTACGTTTCATCAGCGCCGCAAAGGTGTGCTTATATGATATAATTGAGTTTTGGTTTTGATTATCCTGCACAGTGCACCGTTCACACGATCAAAAAAGGAATAATTATATCTTGTTAAACACCCGATAAACGAGAACATGATGTTGAAAATGCGGGGATCCATGAGATCACAATTGCGAGGCAGTGGAACAGCGTGGATCTTCCAGCTGGGATGTCTCCAGGGACTGACCAGGTTCCAGCTGGGCTCTCTTCAGAGACTAACCATGTTCCAGCTGGACTCTCTTCAGAGACTGACCATGTTCCAGCTGGGGTGTCTCCAGGGACTGACCAGGTTCCAGCTGGGGTGTCTTCAGGGACTGATTAAGTTTCAGCATGTTTAGCTCCGACAGCTACCCTTCCCTCCTCGGTCATCGGATCCGTTGGCTACCCCTCTCCGGCCCTCAGATCCGTTAACTGTTCCCTCCCCCGCCCCTCGGAGCTCGGCCAGGTCGGGCTTCCGTCCACGCCGCTAATCAGTTGCCGCAGAACCGGTTACTGGGCTGCCGGTCACCGGTACCGGTACCGGTACCGTCACCAGGCGGCCAGTCACCGTAATGTGACTCCCGACTGCAGATCTCACACAACGATGGAACCTGACGACCAGCATGAACACTCGGCAATCCATTGGTTTGGGGAGGGGTGTTGGTTTGGGGAGGGGTGTTGGTTTGGGGAGGGGTGTTGGTTTGCGATCACGGGCGTTGATTTCTCAAAATGATTAGGCTCGGTGTAGGGGACAATGCATGGAGGCAATGGGTGGGCTCAGGTGGATTGAAGAGGTACACTTCATAAGTTGCTACGTAGAAAGTTGAAATTATTGGGGGGGGGAGTCAACAATGCGGAGGTAGGGTCTCAGAGCTGACAGCAGGGCTCAGGCTGATTAAGAGGCACCCGAACTACGGAGATGGTCCGGGTCGAAGCGGAAGGTTTCCGGTGTTACGTTAGGGGTCCCTAAGCGTATGGAGGAGCCCCAAGCTGCTACAAATAATTGCGTATACTAGGGGTGAAGGGGCAACCGCCCCTTGGTGAGTCACATGGGCCCCTCCAGGCGACCGCCTCCAGGGGCCCGCAAGGGTCTCTCAAAGCGTAGAGGCAGATATATAACTGAGAGAAAACTAAAGCGCATCTGACAGCTTGTGTGAAAAGGGTCATTTGCAGCCTGAAGATATCCACCCAGGGGGCTGGCAAGAGCTATGCAGAAAAGAGAGGACACGCCCTAGAGTTGTGATGCTCATGTCAGCGGGAAAGAGTGGTCTGAGCTGAAACGGGCCACCAACAGCTAGGCAATGGAGAGGGTGCTGAGCCGTCTGAGGCATAAACCCAGTCTCTGAAAGCCAGAGATGGCTAGGATGCTCTTGTGGGTTTGAAAGGGCCATTGGGGATGAATAGGATTCCTAAGAACTGACGACTAGTACGGGCTTGTCTCAGAGCTGAAATGCCCCCGAAATAAGAGCTAGACTGAAATATTGAGGACTGTGATCGGCCCCTCAAAAACAGGAAAGAGCACTGAGGGATGACGAGGGTCAGACTCTATCAAGCAAGGCTGTCGAGGACTATGAAGAGCCCCGGGAGCTGGAGCGGACTGGACTATAATCTCTATAAAGCTCCTGAGACTTGAGAGTCCTCTCAAACCACAGGATTCCTAAACCCTGCAGTCTGAACAGAGTCATCTGAGAGCTAAAGAGAGTCCAGAGAGCTCACAATGTTTGTTAGAAACTATGAGGCTTATCTCGGAGATGCAGGATGTCCCTTGGAAGATAGAAGGTTCGTCGAGGGCTGGAAATGAACCATGGAAGTTGGAGAGGGATCCTGGCTGATGAATAGGACCTTTGAGAGCACGATAGGACTGGTCTGGGATGTCCCTAAGCTTTTGGATGAACACCTGAGAGATCGGGACCCTTGCGAACGACGAGAGTCCCTGATAACTGGCGATGGGTGCGAGAAATGCTGAGGGCCAGCCTCAGAGCTATGATGTCCTTGATATTCATACATGCTGCAGAGGACTGAAAGGGTTCCCTGAAAGCCAGAGACGGTCACGAGGGTGAGGAGAGTCGGGAGTGCTAGAGAGATTTGCGTGGAGGTGGGAAACCCTTGATAAGGAGGAACAAAATAGGCGAGGTTCACCTGAGCGCTCTCGCTATGATGCGCATTCATCCTGAAAAATGATGTAACCCAAACACTAAAACGTGCGGTCACCTGCTGTGTTGTTAGGACAACAAGCACCGTTGCTAGGCTACTTCCCGAATTCCGCGTCGCTGGCGGCGGCCACAGCGGCAACGGCCGCCACAACGGCGAAGGCCACTTGAGCGGCTGTGTTCGTTCCAGGGGCCACTGCCGTCCCAGCGGTGACGGCGTCCCCAGTGGTGACGGTCGTCCAAGCAGTAGCGGAGCAGACAGCTCCAGCGACAGTTGTGATGCCTGCGGTGCCAGTTGCTTCGCTTGGGACCGGTGTGACGCCATTTCAGAGGAAAAAACACCAATTTGCAGGGTGTTGTATGCTGGGAAATGCTAGCTACGCTGTTGCTAGTTCTTTCCCTGTGCACCAGATCTCGCATTTATTTTTCCTCACCGGTATTCACGCCTCATATTGAGGAAGTGTGGAGGTATTGAAAACTCGAAACAACGCGGGCCTCATCATTATCATGGACATACCCCCTATTACTCCGCGCCGTCTCCCTGGTCAAATCTTCATACCCCGTCTCGGGGAGGGGCCATTCAACACCCCCGTCTAACTTCCAAACTAAGCGTGGCACGAAAACGAAAGGCATCATCGGAAAGCCCTGGACGAATATGGTTCGAAAATGGCTTATTTTAGGATAATTTTGAAAATGTTTTGTTTTTTTAAAGAAAGAATTCCTAGTTCAAAGACATTAGATATCGGGATGCTAGGGTAATTTAGGCCGTCAATGCAACCCTGACACTATTTAAGCCATGACAACCCAAGCTAAATAATTAACACTGTCTACATATGTAGGAAAGTTCCTATATCGGTTATGTAATGGTCTAGTAGGATCTCGCGTCCGCGTCACTCCGGTAGTAAACCTCCAAAGTTCTCTGCACTATCTATATTGTGCAGCGGCGAATAAACGGCAACAGTCGAACACCAGATAACTCTTACATAGAATGTTCCGCGCCGACGAACGACCTTGATATTTCCTAACGTTAAATTTAAGGCCGAAATGGATTATTAATTTAGAACGCGTGGCCGCCAGCGTAACAGAACCGGGTCGCCTGCCTGACGGGGGCCGCCGGCTCTCGGCGCCAGATTCTACGCCGCAGTGGCAGCGTCCGTCGGCCCTGTAAAACGCTGACTAGCAGCGGCCGATGGCCGATAATTGGACCCTGACCCGACGTCCGGCCTCTGCCGCGGCACGGCTGGCAGCGAGCCGCCAGCCGGCTCAAGCTCGTGAGGCGTTACATTTACGGTACATTTACGGTCGGCTGGCTTACGGGGTCACATCATTTACAGTTACGGGACAGCGAAAAGTGCAATTTATAGAAACTCTGCTACATATAGGTGTAGCCCACATCGCGCACTTAATTGTGGCCTGACCTCAGACCACTTGACGGAGACCATTGAAATTTGATAAGGAATTTTTCCTGATGCTTCTGCAGGCATATCAACGTAACAGTGATGTTAGAGGAGCATGCATATTACAAAAAATGGGACAATTGATTCAAAATTGACCAAAATTGTTTGTGACCTCAGGTCACTGACCTGGCCTCAACAAGAAATCAGACAAGAACTTCCTGGGGATATTGCTCAAATGCAGTCACGTAGTCAGTCAAATGCAGTCATTTTATTTCAATATATCTGCCTGAGTATGAGTTATCAATCCTCAAACTTGTTTGGAGGTGATCCTCTTTGATCTGAGCTAGGTCAATGGCCTTACATGCCCTGAAGTTGATATGGTCACTTTAGTTGCAAAATGATAAAGGAAAAGATGCTGAAAATTTCGAGGCACTGCGTGTTCCTGCTTTCCTGCTGTCCCATAAAAAACTGTAGGTTCAGTGGCGTAAAATGACCCACGAGACGGGGCGGGGTAAGCTATTTCTGAACGTAGGACATAACAGAAAGAAGCAATCTTCAGTGATGCCCATGAAGATGAGCAATGCATTTTATCAAAGTTAATGATAGTCGTGCCTTCATTGGCTATATGTTAGTGTCCTTTTTCCGCAATAGATATTCATTTGTTGGTTGTTGTTGGGTAGCTAAACGAGTTGTTTTTCTGGTCATTACCGGTATGCTGGACATTGATTGCATGTCTCTCATTAGCTACTGCATCGCCGCGTGCCTTATTTTCCTACATATCTCAGCATATATTTGCATATATATATATATATATATATATATATATATATATATCCCAAAGTGGGCAACTCGACTTTAGCTTCCTTCATTAACAGCTAGCAGCAGCACGACGCAGCACGACGAATACAACAGACCGAACATTTTTAATTGGTGTATGTATTGCCAAGTAACATGGTAAAAATATTCGTAAGAACTCTACACGGAACGACCAGCTGAACAACAGCATATCAATATAGATATGTGTGTATATATATGTATATGTATATATATGTATATATATATATATACATATATATATATATATATATATATATATATATATATATATATATATATATATATATATATATATATATATATATATATATATATATATAGATGTATATATATATATATATATACATATATTTATACATATATACATATATATATATATATATATATATATATATATATATATATATATATATATATATATATATATAGATATAGATATACATACCTATATAAAATGAACAATAACAAATAACAAAAGTCAACACACTATGTTTCGAGAACATCCTACTACACATACAACAGCTCAAACAGGACAAGGCATCCAAAGGTAATAGACAGCACTGGAGTGCATGAAGGTTGTCCATCATACGATTGTAAAACGTGATCAACCGAAGTGCTATAAGTGGCTGATATTCGCCTGCTGTTCACCTCTGTTTACAAATGCCACGTGATCGGCGCCGTTTCAAGTTGGCAAGGTGTACCCTGACGTCACAATATTGCTGCTCCTCGGCTTATTCAGCACCTATGAAGAATGCATATTTCACAATTCTCGTTCACCGTGTCCATTGTTACGAAAGGGGCCGCGCAAAGCTTGCTAGGCTTTGTTCCTGGGCATGCCAAGCGTTTTGTTAGAGTTAGTGGAGACGTCAGAAAAGCGCGGGTATTTGTGAAATGTGGGCCCACCCAGGCATAGTTATGCGGTCACCATCACCAATTGTCCGCACTGAAAATAGACGGCAATCTTCACCTTTGATGGGACATTTAGTGTAATGCATTTCAGTGGGCTCCCACTGCTTTTATGACCAGCATTTTGCTCTGCTATTTTGGGAAAGGTTTCTATTAGTTTCCCTCACCTCGCAACGACCCCTCCCAGTCCGTTACTGGATTTATTGCCTTAGACTACTTACGCGCGTGTTCTGTGGATAATGAGCATCGACCTTGTGACATATACTTTTTCACACAGCGTGAAATACGCCAAATGCTGCGATTGGTGCTACATATGGATTCGCGACCAATAATCATATTATTTCGCTACGAATGTTTTATTCGGCTGTTACTTTAAACAATATAATGTTTGCGCTACTAGCTTAAATCACATGCACTGTTGGAGGAACAGTTTGCGCCCTGACCGAGACGAACCACGGCGATCCGAACGCCGTCCATTTTTCTGATTTCGCCAGGAACGTTTTCCAACACACCTCAACAGCAATACGATTGGTCGGTGACAATGCCACTTCCCGCGCGGCGACTCAGGGCACGATGCGAGACTCGTCGGCAGAGCTGACCCGCTCCATGCGAGAGTCGTCGGCAGACAAGGCACGCTCCACTCTCTGCAACAGGTGGCGGTGCGCAGCGACAGCTTCGGCGTTGTCCATAGAAACCCTGCCAGACAGTGTACACACAGGTCTGGAGAAGGCACCACTACCAGAAGTGTGGTGGTGTTACTATTTATATATATATATATATATATATATATCTATATATATGCATGCATATATACATATAAGTATATATATACACATATATATATATATATATATATATATATATATATATATATATATATATATATATATATATATATATATATATATATATATATATATATATATATATATACATATATGTATATATATATATATATGCATATATGTATATATATACACACACACATATATATATATATATATATATATATATATATATATATATATATATATATATATATATACATATATAAGCTGTGAACACCAGCTATGCAACTCACATCTTAGTTACAACCATTCTATCGCATCGCGTGTGCGGGCTTGGAACTGTTGGGCTCCGGTTTGTGGTGCTATGGGATGCAGTAGTCACGGCATTGCTGGGCTATGCAGCAATCACAACGGTTCGGGTTATTTTGGGTTGAGACGACACAAAATCAAGTTTGTACCTGGGACATTGGTCGGCAGCCAACTTCTTTCCTAAAGGAGGTAGTCCATGAATGAATTTTGGACTTGGATGTGCACGCATGTTTCAGTTTTCGAAATCAGGATATCCATTCACTTCGAATTGTCTACACGATTAAGCTACAGGAGAAGTCACTTCCGTGACAGGTCTGAGGTATAAGGTCTAAGGTCTTATTTAAGTTAGTTTTGAATCTCTTATTGTGTTATCTGACGACGCAAGAAAACATAAGCCGTCACATGTGGCTTGCCAGACTCAAACAATAGCAGTTCAGCTCCAAGACACAGCAGTCACCGGCACACACTGGAAAGCCAATTGTGAATGAATTAACCTCGAATGGAATAGCCCGGTAAGCCTGAAGCCATGGCAACACCTGATAAAAACGACCAGTGAATGCATCTGAAGTTAGGCTGGTCAACAGTGCGGAAGCCAACCCCATAGGACCGCTCGTGTCAAACATGAAGGACATGGGGGAGTGGGAGGCAACCCCATGGCGCTCAACATACCAAAAGTGTTCGACAAGCAAAGGGTGAGCCATCAACGTGAGGAAGGGCGGGGCTCGGTGGTCTGGCTGGCACTCCTGGCTGCGCCATTGGTCATTGTGTGGGGATGTGCACACGTAACGCCCATATTTCATGTGTTAGTAATTGCGTCCTCGAAACAAATTACTTCATTATGCTTGAATAACGTAGTTATCAAACCCGGCACACGAGTGGGAATATCGTTCCGCGCCTGCGACTTTTGCGATTGTCATACTCATACGGGATGAAAATATACCAAAAGCATGCCTAAACAATTATTGCTATGCATGCCGGACGTCTACAACATGGGCGAGACAACAGCTGTGGCATACATGTCTCGCACTGCCACAGGTTCACTAGCACCAACATAGGTCGAGCCATTTTGGGTGGCGCTTTCTGCAGCTGTGGAATGGACGCCTGAACGGGGCAGTGTTGCACTGGAACCAATATAGGTGGCGCCAATGGAGGTGGCGCCACAATCTGTGGCATGATACAATGGCCGTCACAGTTGGCGACCGCCGATGGACATTGGAGCCACCTCCAGCAGTCGTCGGCGGTCAACAGTTGGTGTTGGACTTAATTTAGCACGTGCACATGCTCGGTGATTGCCTTCGCTTCATAACAAATACTGGATGTGGACACATTTTCACCGTTGCGGGGAAGCCCCCCGGAGGAAGTATACCCAATCCCCAGGCATGACGTGTGGTGAAGCTCAGTATCCCCAGGCATGACATGTGGTGAAGCTCACTGTCCAGGCTGACGCACAGTCCCCAGGCATGACGTGCGGGAAGCCCGCCCCCCGGTACAACGCGGGGGGAACCCCCCCCCCTCGGGGTAGAATGACGGGGGCCTTGGCCGCGGGGTGGGGTGGTGAAGCTCAGTATCCCCAGGCATGACGTGTGGTGAAGCTCAGTATCCCCAGGCATGACGTGTGGTGAAGCTCACTGTCCCCAGGCATGACGTGTGGTGAAGCTCACTGTCCCCAGGCATGACGTGTGGTGAGGGGGGGTCCTGGTTGGTCCGGTCCAAGTTCCCCAGGCATGACGTGTGGTGAAGCTCACTATCCCCAGGCATGACGTGTGGTGAAGCTCAGTATCCGGGCCCAGGCATGACGTGTGGTGAAGCTCACTGTTCCCAGGCATGACGTGTGGTGAAGCTCACTGTCCCCAGGCATGACGTGTGGTGAAGCTCAGCATCCCCAGGCATGACGTGTGGTGAAGCCGTCAGTATCCCCAGGCATGACGTGTGGTGAAGCTCAGTATCCCCAGGCATGACGTGTGGTGGAGCTCACCGTCCCCCCCCCAGGCATGACGTGTGGTGAAGCTCAGTATCCCCAGGCATGACGTGTGGTGAAGCTCACTGTCCCCAGGCATGACGTGTGGTGAAGCTCACTGTCCCTGGGCAGGCATGACGTGTGGTGAAGCTCAGTATCCCCTAGGCATGGCGCGCTGTGTGGTGAAGCTCAGTGTCCCCCAGGCATGACGTGTGGTGAAGCTCACTGTCCCAGGCATGACGTGTGGTGAAGTTCTCACTATCCCCAGGCATGACGTGTGGTGAAGCTCAGTATCCCCAGGCATGACGTGTGGTGAAGCTTAGTATCCCAAGGCATGACGTGGGGTAAAGCCTCAGTATCCCCAGGCATGACGTGTGGTGAAGCTCAGTATCCCCAGGCATGACGTGTGGTGAAGCTCAGCATCTCCAGGCATGACGTGCGGCGAAGCTCCCCTTCCCTGGCATGCATGACGTTTGGCGAAGCTCACCATCCCTAGACATGTCGCCAACAAAGAAGGCTGACCCACCACCAGATTCGGTAGGGTCTAGTGATGCGGAAACTATCTAATCTGAGGGCAGTAGGTCATAGCGTGAGGTTTTCCTGCTAAGTTAGCTCAACAGACCAAGGTCGGTTGTTCTTGGACTGGTGGCCTGAATTGGCCTGAACAAAAGCAGCGAAAAACAAGTGCGCGTTTGAAAATGCATTTAAAGCGACATCCTTCCATGACCGCCAACTTCCGAAGATCGCTGGGGAACACATACAATGAGGAAATGGGAGGGCTGATGTCGGTGGGGCTTTTGGGCTTCGAGCCTCATTGGTAACCATGGGGGTTCGATGACAAAAAATGGAGGTTATTGGTGGGGGGACCAACATTAGACATCAATTACCTCTATTAATGAATGGGTCGATACAACCACTGCGCGCAGCATAAACAACCAAGGAAAGACGCCGAAATCCTCCCTGACATATGAGAGCATTATCTATACCATTATATATATATATATATATATAAATTACATATATATATATATACGATCTACTGGTACATGCTATAGCGTGGTTGGAATCGTGATGCGGCCATGGCAGTATATTATTGCGGTGTCAACGATGGGGCCATGCCAGTCAGAGAACTACAGGTGTTGTTCGATGGGCCGGGGCAGCTGAACTAATAGTGGCGGAGCTTCCGCATCATGTCATGTCGTGTCATGTAACGTGAGAGGTTACGTGAAGGCGTCATGTCATGTCACGCAATAGTGGGGGAGGTTCTGTTCTTTCATGTCATGTCACGCAACAGTGAGAGAAGTTTGCACGGTGCATGTCATGTCACGCAGAAGTCAGAGGGCTGCATCATGTCA
>JAOTOM010000632.1:0-27372 GCA_034440615.1 Ashinkailepas kermadecensis
AAGAGCCCAAAGTTTTTGTTGCCAATGGACGACGGAAATTCTTGGCCCCTCCTTGCCTGAAGCGAGCGCTAATATCTCCAAATCACATGAAGGTTCGGCATCCCTATCCAAATGCTGGTACATCTTTCAACAGGATTTAGCACTCTGAGCTTTGAACTAAGCTCAACATGTCTGAACGTTCCCTGTGCTTTCCGGTCCGGAAATACTCCAGAGCGATCCATGCAAATTCGGGTTTATAGCACACATGTAAACTGGTACGGCACTTCAGTAGCGACTGAACGAAGCTTTGCCGGACCATTGACGGCACGCTAAAATCGCGGTGAAAGTTCACCTACTGGAC
Source organism: Ashinkailepas kermadecensis (assembly GCA_034440615.1). NCBI lineage: Eukaryota > Metazoa > Arthropoda > Thecostraca > Neolepadidae > Ashinkailepas > Ashinkailepas kermadecensis. The sequence goes on from JAOTOM010000632.1 coordinate 341, forward strand.
TGCAATTTTGTGATCGAGTGATACATTGAGTAGATTCAGCCTGGGAGAATATCTTCCGTCCACCCGGATCCATCAGCACCAGGTGATCTCAATATATCGCACTACATGCGCCCCAAAACACAAAAAATCGACCGATGAACGCCAGGCCATTAAATCAAGTTTATTTGTCATGCACATGCTACTAGTATACCATCACATGAGATGTTCACCTATCATGTAATATGATGTGACAGGAAAATATCAATCTTGCTTTCGGTCGCTTGTACCTCTCCTTCGTGTGTCGCTAGGTCCACGTTAGCAGATGAACCAGATCACGTCCTTCATCGACGGCTCCAACATCTACGGGTCCAGCGACGAGCAGCTCAGCTCGCTCCGTAGCCACACCGCCGGCAGACTGGCCGTCCAGCCGACAGACTGGCCGTCCAGGTAACCACACCGCCGGCAGACTGGCCGTGTGGGTAACCACACCTCCGTCAAACTTGCCGTCCAGGTAACCACACTGTCGGCGGACCGGCCATCCAGGGAACAGTGCAACCGGCAGCATCTTCTGCAACATGGGGAGTCATATCCTCCAGGAGAACCGTGTCTTCGTATGTGTGCCAGTTGAACTGCAGGTCGTATGGGACTCAGTGGTTCGACGGCTTCTTGCATGACCTGGGGAACCGTAAGCTCGTTATCTAACCCAGTGAGAACAGCGGAATCTTCTGCAACATATAGCGAATCGCAGCCTTTCCCAGCTCACGGGGAACCACAGCTTCTGTGACTGAGGGAGCGCAGTTTTTTTTTGTGAGCCAGGGCAGCGGCAGATTCGCAAGTAAACCAGTTGAACAACATATTTTTAGAAGACCCAGATAAACTGCAGCTTCGGCTACAACGGTCGAAAATTGCAGTTTCTTATGGAGCCTAGAAGAGACGTACGCTTGCATGTGGTCAGAACTCTGCAGTGCAGCTGTTTTTATCTTGGTAATTCAGAACTACCATGGCTGTTGATGTGACCTGGAGAACCTAGATGAGTGTATGGTGTGACCAGCGTTCTCTGAACCGACATAAAGAAGGAGCTTTCTTGTGTAGCACAGGAAGAGCCAAAGCCTCTTGAGTGTAAGTACACCAAAACATGCACTGCACGTGGGTTAATCAAAATGTGTGTTTTGGGCCGGGAAATGATGCTAAATTATGTCATGCACTTAGCGATCAGTGAATAGAATCTTTGTTGAAAAATGGAATTATTTTCGCCCCAGATGTGTCCCACTTGGGTTTGCTGGTTGCATGTACACATCTCAAAATTGTACACCTTGCGACCTTCGGGTACACTTTCACGCACGTCGGAAGACAACACCAATCCCTTCAGAGAAAGGAAAAGATAGGCTGCTCTCTGCAGTTAGTAGTTGCATAAACTAACAGTGTGGCAAAATAGTGTGGATCAAAGGCCGATGATTGGCTATCAAATTTCAGAGAGCATGTCAGTTTATAATCCATTCATGCATGATACATGGTTTTCATTATTCAGGGACAAGCGAGGCAAAAGATATTATCACAACTGTGGGTAATTCGTTTTTGCTCAGATATCCATGCAATTCATGCTTGGCAAGGACGCATGAGTCATCTTCCAAGTTGAATACTGACCTGCGATCGATATTGCTATCGTCTTGTCGATGTCACGCATCCAACCAAGAACGTGTAGCTGAGAGACAATCGCTCCCATTGGCCGACGACGAGGTGCTCTCTGCTGATTGGTCGCCGCCTGCCTTTGGTGGCCAAGTGACAAGTGCTCCGATTTTCCGTCGGCGGGGTGCTCTCTGCTGATTGGTCGCCGCCTGTCTTTGGTGGCCGAGTGACAATCGCTCCCATTGGCTGTCGGCGGGCTGCTATCCGCTGATTTATCGCCGCCCGCTTCTGCAGACAACGTCAGACGGCCGCGAGCTGCTGCCGATCAGCGCCGACCCTGACGACGGCTGCAACCGGAACGCCTCGATAGCCGTCGACCGGTACTGCTTCCGCTCGGGTGAGGTCAGACGCGGTAGCCAAGTGGCGACCATCCGGTAGCCGATCGGTGGCCACCCTGCAGCCGATCTGCTATGTACACGAACGGCCTTCCACCGTGTTTGGCATAGTGCAGTGTCGGCACTCGGGACTGGTTCAGCTTATTTTAATGAAGGTTGCAAGCAGTGGCAGTTGACCCGAATGTTTCCTATTTTTCATTTTGCAGATATCTGTTGGGATATAACCATGGCACCCAGCGCGGAAACACTGCAGCTTCTTGACGCTGTCGAACATCTTCCTGTACTTGAGTCAACTGCTTTATGCAGCACAGGGCAGCCGAAGAACAAAACACTGCTGTGTGACGCACAGGGACCAGGGAATGGCGACGAGAAGACGTTATCCCTCGTCACGACGTCATACCTCGTCCGTCTACCTCGTCCGACGACGTCATACCTCGTCACGACGTTATCGCCCGTACCTCGCCACGACGCTATGCGCTCCACACATGGCGACTGGCTGCTGGATGTTGATTGTGACGGAGCCCACTCAGGTTGAATCACGGCAGAAGCGCAGTACCCACATCGGTAGGGCAGCTCCGCAGCACAGAGCAGTCATATGGTGTATTCAGTGTCTGCGGGGGAACTGTGGCTTCCTATGTGACTTGGGAAAACCCTCAACGCTGTCCAACCCATGCAGGGCTGAACAACACTTGGCCTGCTGCTTTATAATCATAAAGCTGAATGATCCTCAAAGCCTTCCCGTTGCTCCACGTCCCCGGCGACACCCTGACCCTTGACCTCTGAAGAGCACTTGCTCTTTGCCGAAGGCCGAACCTCCACCGGCGCCATGATGACTCCTGACCCCCATCACGGCCAAACCCCACCGGAGCTATAGTGACCCCTGACCCCCACCGTGGCCGAACCCCACTGGAGCCACGGCGACCACTGACCTACTTCGCGGCGCGGCGGCCCGCCGGCAGGCGACTCGCGAGTGAACGAGCAGATCTCGCTGACGGTCGCCCACACCCTGTGGGTGCGCCAGCACAACCTGGTGGCGGCCGAGCTGGCCGAGCTCAACCCGCAATGGGACGACGAGCGGCTGTTCCAGGAGAGTCGCCGCATCACCGTGGCAATGGTTCAGCACATCACGGCCAGCGAGTACCTGCCGCTGCTGCTCGGTAGGCGTGCTCTCGCTCAGGACATCCCACTGAAATACCGATAGAATAGTTACTATATTGTGGATGGATACTGTGGATGAATAGATACTGTGAATGCTGTGATCACGGCCAATGAGTGCCTACCACTGTTGCTCGGTAGGCATGCTGTCCCTCAGGACATCCAACTGGCTTACGAATTCTGGGATCATGGCCAACGGAGTGCCTCCTGCTACTCGGTAGACATGCCCTCCCTCGGGGCATCCCACTGGAATACGAGTACCGGGATCACCACCAACAAGTACCTCCTGCTGCTCGGTAGGCATGCTCTCCCTCAGGTCATCCAACGGGGATACGAGTAGGTGAATACTGGGAAAAGATTACCTAGATGGACGCTCTCGCGTGGCTTTTGGTTCATGGTTGAAGCCGAGTGCATGCAAATTCGTCTGTCCTTTTCTGTTTGATAGAGGGTAGCAGAGGGTTTATAGGTCGAGTTTTCCACGTAATGCCACATGCATGATGTTAAATATCACGAGGCATCCCCCCACCAATTGCCGTGGCGACACCCATGTGTATTCTCTTGGTATTGTTGGAGGACATCGCCCTCTAATGTCTCCTCCTAGGTGGGCGTAAGCAACCGGTCCTCTTACAGTAGCTGGCCCTCCTACATTCCGTGGTGTATGTACGTTGTTTTTGTGTACTTCCAGTGTACTTTTGTTTTTTCTTTCGCGACCTGTCCTCTCCATCCTTAATCTGTTCCTGGCGAGTTCCAAAAGAAGACCACCATGACTGCATTCCCACCCTGCTACACCGCCCCGACCATGACTGTCTTCAGGCTACCTCAGGTGCCCAGGAACCGGCCACCCAAGCCGGCCTGACGCTCCGCCACCAGCGGCTACTTCACCGGCTACTTCGGATGTTATCGACCCCGCCATAGCCAACGTGTTCGCCACAGCCGCTTTCCGATTCGGACAGTCAGATCCAGCGGTGTGACGTCATAGCCCGATCCAGGTGTGTGACACATCATAGGCGCATCCAGATGCGTGAGGTGATAGCCCGATCCAGGTGTGCGACATCATAGCCCGATCCAGGTGTGTGGCGTCATAGGCGGATCCAGGTGTGTGAGGTAATAGTCGGATCTAGGTGTGTGACGTAGTAGCCAGACTCGGGTGCGTGACATAATAATCAGATCCAGGTACAAAACATGTCATGCCATGAAGGTATGCACTGCTCTCCACACGGACAGCCGTTGTGGATATCCTCAGTGAAGTTGCTCTGCACTACGTGACATTGAGGAGCGTGCATTGGGTTTGACTGGGCCACCCGAGTGACGAATGACGAAGACGATAACAACCAAATTGCTGGGCGCATACGTTGTTGCATAAAGACCAGAAAAATCATCCACTAATCAGCAAAACAAGGCCGTCCACTAATAAAAGTGGAATATCAAACGGTCCTTCACTAAAGATGGATACCTATCGGCTTCAGTGGAGGAATATGATCATCTTTCACGCTTTGCTGGGACGAACAGGACGTTCATTTTGGCGCAGTCATAAGAAACAGAGTCGAATATCCGTAGGCTGGCAAGCGAACGTTCATGGGTTTTGTGCTGCGAAGCCTCTGTGGGTTGTGGGCAATGATAGGCTATGCTGTGTTAGGTAGGTTGGTTAGGTTTGGGCAGGTTACGTTAAAAAGTTAGGCTCCGAGCAGGTTCGGTTTAGCTTTGGATTGATTTGGTTTGATTTGTTTTGGTTTTTAGGGTTCCTCATTGCCTTCATTTATTTTGCGCCTCCCCCCCTTCCAAAAAACAAAAAATCTCAGCTTAAATCAACACCTTGGTACCACCCGACCTCCTGTTGTTCCCAATCTTCATGGCTTTATATTATCTCTCCATCACCATTGCCTTGATACCCTGGTCTGACGTCGTCTCAGGGCCTGATCAAACCGCTGGGCCTGTTCGGCAAGAGCTTCACGCAGCTGCACCGCTTTCTATTTCAGACCCGGACGCGGTTGTACTTCAGCCGACCCAGCTGGACAACCCGGTGCGCGGCCAGCTGGAGCTCGTGCAGCAGAGCCGTCGACGGTCACCTGACCTCCCAGGTCAGCACAGGTCATGTGACGTCGCGAGCTGGTGGAGCTGGTGCCGCTTGCTGCGTGGTGATGCTTTTTTGCGGGAGTAGTTCCTTTTCGGTCGTAGTGCTCCTTTTCATGTTGAATTTTTGTTTACGTCCGTAAATGGTCGTTGACCATTTACTGACTGGTCACGGTCGGTTCGCCAACAGACCGCGCCCACCTGTCAACAGACCACAGCCAATCTATCCTAAACCCATGCGTCAACAGACCAGGGATCACCTGTCAGCAGACCGCTAACCATCTGGCAGCACATCCCGACTCACCTGGCGACAGACCACACCCACATGTCAGCAGACCACGACAAACCTGTCAACATACCATGCCACACATGTCAACATACCACGGCATGCCTGTCAGCAGACCACGTACCACCTGTCACCAGATTACGGCGCACCCTTGTTCGAGTGTGTCGGCGGGGCGCCGGTCGGCTCCACCTGCGGGCGCAGATAGAACGTGCCAGCGCGAATGGTGCCGCCGACGGTCACGGCCTGCCGGCCTACAACGTGTGGCGACGCGCGCGGCCTGCCGCCGGCCGCCAGCTTCGCACACCTGTCGCCGGCTGGTGTGGCGCCAGCCCGGCCAGGTGGACCAGCTGCAGACGGTGTACAGGTGAGGCGACGCCGGACCCGTGGAGACGGGTGAGGGGGTAAGCTTGAGTTGAGGCATAAGCAGACCGCATGAGTCTTATAGTAGAGCGATATAATACTGCTTGAAATATACCAAAACGTACGTACTATAATATATATATATATATATATATATATATATATATATATATATATATATATGTACATGTTAAAATATCGCGCTAAAAATTAACTAAAATATGTTAAGTTATTATCAAAGGTCGTACCGGTTCTGGTACGAGACGGCCGACCCGCGGCTGCGCTTCACTCCCGGTGCGTGAACGGTCTGACGAGTGGGGCTTTGGCGGGGCCGGAGCGATGGTTGAGCTGGATGGTTGAGCTGGATGGTTGAGCTTGATGGCTGAGATGGACGTGGGGACGAGTAAACCAGGGGTAGGTTGCCCGTCTCACAATCGAATGATTGTGGGTTTGAGTCTCGCATGTCGCTACTTTTCGCCCGCGTCCAATCGGCGTGAGATATTGCAGACGCTACATGACTCAACAGTCGACATGTCGTAAAACCAACAACCACCGGTTAAGGTGAGTGATGGGGCCTGGGTACAGTTGAGCTGGATGGTTGAGCTGGATGGCCGAGCTGGATGGTTGAGTTGAGTGATGTCTGAGCGATGGTTGAGCTGGTGGTTGGGTTGAGTGATTGGGCATGAGCGATGGTTGAGCTGGATGGTTGAGCTGCGTGATGGGTCCAGAGCGATGGATTCCCTGAATGTTAATCTCTGAATGTTACTCTCTGAATCATTTCGGCTCGTGCCGCACTGGAGCGGGCCCTGGGTCGTGCCGACCCTAGCTGACGGGGTATGTGTATGTCGTGCCACGATACGCCCTATGTGTGAGTGGGATCACCACCGAGGTGATGTTGAAACTTCGCGCGCCGCCAGACAGATGTATGTACCACCGATGCATATTTCAGCATTAAGTTTTCAGAACTAGTCCGAGCCGCAAATGACCATGCGTCATTTGGTGCACTGTTCATTCTCAGACCAATCTGAGCTAGGGTACTTATTTTACATTTTTGCCATTTCATGTCATACATTTCCTTCACGCATTTTAGGCATTATTTAGTTACCACGTGATGCGGGTTGTCGGCCACTATTTTCACACCGAATTCGAACTGCAGTGAATGCCGAACAAAATTGATCTGACTTGGTCCAGCTGGAGCCAGCCTGACAAGACGTGACCGGACATGACGTGACCTGACCTGGACGTGGCATGACCTGATGTGGAATGACGTGACCTGACGTAACCTGACATTACCTGACGCGACCTAGCATGACGTGTCATGATTCCGGCGTGACGTGACGTGACCTGACCAGACGTAACGTGATATGACGTGACGCAACTGACGTGACCTGACATGACCTGGCATGGCGTTGCCTGACGTGACGTGACCTGACATGACGTGATTTAACGTGGCGGACCGATCGTGGCCAAGAGCAGCTGCAACAGCTGGGTGAAAACAAACCCGGCTCGCGTGCTCTGCGACCCTCGACAACGTGAGGGAAGTACAGCCGCGGCCGCCGCTGCTGCCATTCGAGCGACAACCTTTCCACAACCGTGCGGCAGTGTAACGCTACCTGTCGTCGACCTGTCGTACTGGGAGAGGAGCGGCTCCAGGACATGCACACCGGCCACATTGACAACGACAATGTGGTAATCCAATGCGAAATACTGAACGCGTTGCTATTGGTCGGTGCGGGTAGGCGCGCGTCGGTCATTGGTTGGTTTGATAGGCGGCAGCTGCAATTGACTGTCGCGGATAGGAGCATTAACAGTGAGATTCCCCCCCCCCTCTCACGCGACATTTGGAACAATTTGTGCCCCAGTGCTCCGGTTATCCATTGCTCTAACGATACAAACAAATCCTTTAGCAGCTTTGTTTGCTTAGCATGCCTGTCGCTGGTTGCGAAGGTTGACCTGAAGCTTGTTGGCACTCGCTTTAGAGCGGGACATTGTCCAGAAGATAAACGCAGGCTGCATTTGCAACGAAGCTGCTTATAGACGAGCACCTCTCAATCTTGGACGTATGTTTGTAGCCGCCCTGCTCGACGAAACCGTAATGCTGCATCATATATCATAATCAGCGACACATGTTCCAGTCCCAAATACCAGTTACGCTGGCATCTGTGGAAAATCAATGCCGACATAGGCATCGGTGTGGTACTCGGCGCGTGTAAAAAAGGCATCGGCTGCATTCCGGGGGACCTATTTACGGATACTGTTCGAGAGTAATGCATTAATAGGCACCGAGCAAGAGACTTCATATTACTGTCACCATTGCAATAGTTCGCGATATTATCACTACGTTGTTTATCTTCCGTCCTGGATCTTGATTGCGTGATCTTGCTTAGAGTCCCCTGGCGCTGGTTGCTATCGTGGGCGTGTCTGGATGACATTAGTTGTGCTGTGAAAATGTCGTCATTGCATCGTTACATAGTGTGGTATGATTTATAATATAGAATCGCGTTGAGGAAATGAACGACGTATGCGAGGTTTGGTCAGATGCGTTGTAAATTATGCGAGTCGTTCGCGAAAAAGTCGCAGAAAAAGCGACGTGCTGTTCCGACGTGTTGTGCCAACCGTGAGAAACTTGTGTCAACAGCACAACAATTCACTATTCAACGTGCCCACCTCGTTTTCGCAAATAAATCGAGATTTCAGACGCGTCCAAGTCTAAGTCTAAGTCTAAGTCTAAGTCTAAGTCTAAGTCTAAGTCTAAGTCTAAGTCTAAGTCTAAGTCTAAGTCTAAGTCTAAGTCTAAGTCTAAGTCTAAGTCTAAGTCTAAGTCTAAGTCTAAGTCTAAGTCTAAGTCTAAGTCTAAGTCTAAGTCTAAGTCTAAGTCTAAGTCTAAGTCTAAGTCTAAGTCTAAGTCTAAGTCTAAGTCTAAGTCTAAGTCTAAGTCTAAGTCTAAGTCTAAGTCTAAGTCTAAGTCTAAGTCTAAGTCTAAGTCTAAGTCTAAGTCTAAGTCTAAGTCTAAGTCTAAGTCTAAGTCTAAGTCTAAGTCTAAGTCTAAGTCTAAGTCTAAGTCTAAGTCTAAGTCTAAGTCTAAGTCTAAGTCTAAGTCTAAGTCTAAGTCTAAGTCTAAGTTCAAGTCTAAGTCTAAGTCTAAGTCTAAGTCTAAGTCTAAGTCTAAGTCTAAGTCTAAGTCTAAGTCTAAGTCTAAGTCTTCAAGTCTAAGTCTAAGTCTAAGTCTAAGTCTAAGTCTAAGTCTAAGTCCAAGTCTAAGTCTAAGTCTAAGTCTAAGTCTAAGTCTCAAGTCTAAGTCTAAGTCTAAGTCTAAGTCTAAGTCTAAGTCTAAGTCTAAGTCTAAGTCTAAGTCTAAGTCTAAGTCTAAGTCTAAGTCTAAGTCTAAGTCTAAGTCTAAGTCTAAGTCTAAGTCTAAGTCTAAGTCTAAGTCTAAGTCTAAGTCTAAGTCTAAGTCTAAGTCTAAGTCTAAGTCTAAGTCTAAGTCTAAGTCTAAGTCTAAGTCTAAGTCTAAGTCTAAGTCTAAGTCTAAGTCTAAGTCTAAGTCTAAGTCTAAGTCTAAGTCTAAGTCTAAGTCTAAGTCTAAGTCTAAGTCTAAGTCTAAGTCTAAGTCTAAGTCTAAGTCTAAGTCTAAGTCTAAGTCTAAGTCTAAGTCTAAGTCTAAGTCTAAGTCTAAGTCTAAGTCTAAGTCTAAGTCTAAGTCAAGTCTAAGTCTAAGTCTAAGTCTAAGTCTAAGTCTAAGTCTAAGTCCAAGTCTAAGTCTAAGTCTAAGTCTAAGTCTAAGTCTAAGTCTAAGTCTAAGTCTAAGTCTAAGATAGACGGCCGCCGGTCGCTGTCCGCTCCCGGCTGCCGTCTATCGCTCGCTGGCCACCGCCCGAGCACCCCGGGCACCCGGCACCCGGGCCGTCTGGCGCTCGCCGATAGACGGCCGCCGGTCGCTGTCCGCTCCCGGCTGCCGTCTATCGCTCGCTGGCCACCGCCCGAGCACCCCGGGCACCCGGCACCCGGGCCGTCTGGCGCTCGCCGATAGACGGCCGCCGGTCGCTGCCCTCCCGGCTGCCGTCTATCGCTCGCTGGCCACCGCCCGAGCACCCCGGGCACCCGGCACCCGGGCCGTCTGGCGCTCGCCGATAGACGGCCGCCGGTCGCTGTCCGCTCCCGGCTGCCGTCTATCGCTCGCTGGCCACCGCCCGAGCACCCCGGGCACCCGGCACCCGGGCCGTCTGGCGCTCGCCGATAGACGGCCGCCGGTCGCTGTCCGCTCCCGGCTGCCGTCTATCGCTCGCTGGCCACCGCCCGAGCACCCCGGGCACCCGGCACCCGGGCCGTCTGGCGCTCGCCGATAGACGGCCGCCGGTCGCTGTCCGCTCCCGGCTGCCGTCTATCGCTCGCTGGCCACCGCCCGAGCACCCCGGGCACCCGGCACCCGGGCCGTCTGGCGCTCGCCGATAGACGGCCGCCGGTCGCTGTCCGCTCCCGGCTGCCGTCTATCGCTCGCTGGCCACCGCCCGAGCACCCCGGGCACCCGGCACCCGGGCCGTCTGGCGCTCGCCGATAGACGGCCGCCGGTCGCTGTCCGCTCCCGGCTGCCGTCTATCGCTCGCTGGCCACCGCCCGAGCACCCCGGGCACCCGGCACCCGGGCCGTCTGGCGCTCGCCGATAGACGGCCGCCGGTCGCTGTCCGCTCCCGGCTGCCGTCTATCGCTCGCTGGCCACCGCCCGAGCACCCCGGGCACCCGGCACCCGGGCCGTCTGGCGCTCGCCGATAGACGGCCGCCGGTCGCTGTCCGCTCCCGGCTGCCGTCTATCGCTCGCTGGCCACCGCCCGAGCACCCCGGGCACCCGGCACCCGGGCCGTCTGGCGCTCGCCGATAGACGGCCGCCGGTCGCTGTCCGCTCCCGGCTGCCGTCTATCGCTCGCTGGCCACCGCCCGAGCACCCCGGGCACCCGGCACCCGGGCCGTCTGGCGCTCGCCGATAGACGGCCGCCGGTCGCTGTCCGCTCCCGGCTGCCGTCTATCGCTCGCTGGCCACCGCCCGAGCACCCCGGGCACCCGGCACCCGGGCCGTCTGGCGCTCGCCGATAGACGGCCGCCGGTCGCTGCCGCTCCCGGCTGCCGTCTATCGCTCGCTGGCCACCGCCCGAGCACCCCGGGCACCCGGCACCCGGGCCGTCTGGCGCTCGCCGATAGACGGCCGCCGGTCGCTGTCCGCTCCCGGCTGCCGTCTATCGCTCGCTGGCCACCGCCCGAGCACCCCGGGCACCCGGCACCCGGGCCGTCTGGCGCTCGCCGATAGACGGCCGCCGGTCGCTGCCGCTCCCGGCTGCCGTCTATCGCTCGCTGGCCACCGCCCGAGCACCCCGGGCACCCGGCACCCGGGCCGTCTGGCGCTCGCCGATAGACGGCCGCCGGTCGCTGCCGCTCCCGGCTGCCGTCTATCGCTCGCTGGCCACCGCCCGAGCACCCCGGGCACCCGGCACCCGGGCCGTCTGGCGCTCGCCGATAGACGGCCGCCGGTCGCTGCCGCTCCCGGCTGCCGTCTATCGCTCGCTGGCCACCGCCCGAGCACCCCGGGCACCCGGCACCCGGGCCGTCTGGCGCTCGCCGATAGACGGCCGCCGGTCGCTGTCCGCTCCCGGCTGCCGTCTATCGCTCGCTGGCCACCGCCCGAGCACCCCGGGCACCCGGCACCCGGGCCGTCTGGCGCTCGCCGATAGACGGCCGCCGGTCGCTGCCGCTCCCGGCTGCCGTCTATCGCTCGCTGGCCACCGCCCGAGCACCCCGGGCACCCGGCACCCGGGCCGTCTGGCGCTCGCCGATAGACGGCCGCCGGTCGCTGCCGCTCCCGGCTGCCGTCTATCGCTCGCTGGCCACCGCCCGAGCACCCCGGGCACCCGGCACCCGGGCCGTCTGGCGCTCGCCGATAGACGGCCGCCGGTCGCTGCCGCTCCCGGCTGCCGTCTATCGCTCGCTGGCCACCGCCCGAGCACCCCGGGCACCCGGCACCCGGGCCGTCTGGCGCTCGCCGATAGACGGCCGCCGGTCGCTGTCCGCTCCCGGCTGCCGTCTATCGCTCGCTGGCCACCGCCCGAGCACCCCGGGCACCCGGCACCCGGGCCGTCTGGCGCTCGCCGATAGACGGCCGCCGGTCGCTGTCCGCTCCCGGCTGCCGTCTATCGCTCGCTGGCCACCGCCCGAGCACCCCGGGCACCCGGCACCCGGGCCGTCTGGCGCTCGCCGATAGACGGCCGCCGGTCGCTGTCCGCTCCCGGCTGCCGTCTATCGCTCGCTGGCCACCGCCCGAGCACCCCGGGCACCCGGCACCCGGGCCGTCTGGCGCTCGCCGATAGACGGCCGCCGGTCGCTGCCGCTCCCGGCTGCCGTCTATCGCTCGCTGGCCACCGCCCGAGCACCCCGGGCACCCGGCACCCGGGCCGTCTGGCGCTCGCCGATAGACGGCCGCCGGTCGCTGCCGCTCCCGGCTGCCGTCTATCGCTCGCTGGCCACCGCCCGAGCACCCCGGGCACCCGGCACCCGGGCCGTCTGGCGCTCGCCGATAGACGGCCGCCGGTCGCTGCCGCTCCCGGCTGCCGTCTATCGCTCGCTGGCCACCGCCCGAGCACCCCGGGCACCCGGCACCCGGGCCGTCTGGCGCTCGCCGATAGACGGCCGCCGGTCGCTGTCCGCTCCCGGCTGCCGTCTATCGCTCGCTGGCCACCGCCCGAGCACCCCGGGCACCCGGCACCCGGGCCGTCTGGCGCTCGCCGATAGACGGCCGCCGGTCGCTGCCGCTCCCGGCTGCCGTCTATCGCTCGCTGGCCACCGCCCGAGCACCCCGGGCACCCGGCACCCGGGCCGTCTGGCGCTCGCCGATAGACGGCCGCCGGTCGCTGTCCGCTCCCGGCTGCCGTCTATCGCTCGCTGGCCACCGCCCGAGCACCCCGGGCACCCGGCACCCGGGCCGTCTGGCGCTCGCCGATAGACGGCCGCCGGTCGCTGTCCGCTCCCGGCTGCCGTCTATCGCTCGCTGGCCACCGCCCGAGCACCCCGGGCACCCGGCACCCGGGCCGTCTGGCGCTCGCCGATAGACGGCCGCCGGTCGCTGCCGCTCCCGGCTGCCGTCTATCGCTCGCTGGCCACCGCCCGAGCACCCCGGGCACCCGGCACCCGGGCCGTCTGGCGCTCGCCGATAGACGGCCGCCGGTCGCTGTCCGCTCCCGGCTGCCGTCTATCGCTCGCTGGCCACCGCCCGAGCACCCCGGGCACCCGGCACCCGGGCCGTCTGGCGCTCGCCGATAGACGGCCGCCGGTCGCTGTCCGCTCCCGGCTGCCGTCTATCGCTCGCTGGCCACCGCCCGAGCACCCCGGGCACCCGGCACCCGGGCCGTCTGGCGCTCGCCGATAGACGGCCGCCGGTCGCTGCCGCTCCCGGCTGCCGTCTATCGCTCGCTGGCCACCGCCCGAGCACCCCGGGCACCCGGCACCCGGGCCGTCTGGCGCTCGCCGATAGACGGCCGCCGGTCGCTGTCCGCTCCCGGCTGCCGTCTATCGCTCGCTGGCCACCGCCCGAGCACCCCGGGCACCCGGCACCCGGGCCGTCTGGCGCTCGCCGATAGACGGCCGCCGGTCGCTGTCCGCTCCCGGCTGCCGTCTATCGCTCGCTGGCCACCGCCCGAGCACCCCGGGCACCCGGCACCCGGGCCGTCTGGCGCTCGCCGATAGACGGCCGCCGGTCGCTGTCCGCTCCCGGCTGCCGTCTATCGCTCGCTGGCCACCGCCCGAGCACCCCGGGCACCCGGCACCCGGGCCGTCTGGCGCTCGCCGATAGACGGCCGCCGGTCGCTGTCCGCTCCCGGCTGCCGTCTATCGCTCGCTGGCCACCGCCCGAGCACCCCGGGCACCCGGCACCCGGGCCGTCTGGCGCTCGCCGATAGACGGCCGCCGGTCGCTGTCCGCTCCCGGCTGCCGTCTATCGCTCGCTGGCCACCGCCCGAGCACCCCGGGCACCCGGCACCCGGGCCGTCTGGCGCTCGCCGATAGACGGCCGCCGGTCGCTGTCCGCTCCCGGCTGCCGTCTATCGCTCGCTGGCCACCGCCCGAGCACCCCGGGCACCCGGCACCCGGGCCGTCTGGCGCTCGCCGATAGACGGCCGCCGGTCGCTGTCCGCTCCCGGCTGCCGTCTATCGCTCGCTGGCCACCGCCCGAGCACCCCGGGCACCCGGCACCCGGGCCGTCTGGCGCTCGCCGATAGACGGCCGCCGGTCGCTGTCCGCTCCCGGCTGCCGTCTATCGCTCGCTGGCCACCGCCCGAGCACCCCGGGCACCCGGCACCCGGGCCGTCTGGCGCTCGCCGATAGACGGCCGCCGGTCGCTGTCCGCTCCCGGCTGCCGTCTATCGCTCGCTGGCCACCGCCCGAGCACCCCGGGCACCCGGCACCCGGGCCGTCTGGCGCTCGCCGATAGACGGCCGCCGGTCGCTGTCCGCTCCCGGCTGCCGTCTATCGCTCGCTGGCCACCGCCCGAGCACCCCGGGCACCCGGCACCCGGGCCGTCTGGCGCTCGCCGATAGACGGCCGCCGGTCGCTGTCCGCTCCCGGCTGCCGTCTATCGCTCGCTGGCCACCGCCCGAGCACCCCGGGCACCCGGCACCCGGGCCGTCTGGCGCTCGCCGATAGACGGCCGCCGGTCGCTGTCCGCTCCCGGCTGCCGTCTATCGCTCGCTGGCCACCGCCCGAGCACCCCGGGCACCCGGCACCCGGGCCGTCTGGCGCTCGCCGATAGACGGCCGCCGGTCGCTGTCCGCTCCCGGCTGCCGTCTATCGCTCGCTGGCCACCGCCCGAGCACCCCGGGCACCCGGCACCCGGGCCGTCTGGCGCTCGCCGATAGACGGCCGCCGGTCGCTGTCCGCTCCCGGCTGCCGTCTATCGCTCGCTGGCCACCGCCCGAGCACCCCGGGCACCCGGCACCCGGGCCGTCTGGCGCTCGCCGATAGACGGCCGCCGGTCGCTGTCCGCTCCCGGCTGCCGTCTATCGCTCGCTGGCCACCGCCCGAGCACCCCGGGCACCCGGCACCCGGGCCGTCTGGCGCTCGCCGATAGACGGCCGCCGGTCGCTGTCCGCTCCCGGCTGCCGTCTATCGCTCGCTGGCCACCGCCCGAGCACCCCGGGCACCCGGCACCCGGGCCGTCTGGCGCTCGCCGATAGACGGCCGCCGGTCGCTGTCCGCTCCCGGCTGCCGTCTATCGCTCGCTGGCCACCGCCCGAGCACCCCGGGCACCCGGCACCCGGGCCGTCTGGCGCTCGCCGATAGACGGCCGCCGGTCGCTGTCCGCTCCCGGCTGCCGTCTATCGCTCGCTGGCCACCGCCCGAGCACCCCGGGCACCCGGCACCCGGGCCGTCTGGCGCTCGCCGATAGACGGCCGCCGGTCGCTGTCCGCTCCCGGCTGCCGTCTATCGCTCGCTGGCCACCGCCCGAGCACCCCGGGCACCCGGCACCCGGGCCGTCTGGCGCTCGCCGATAGACGGCCGCCGGTCGCTGTCCGCTCCCGGCTGCCGTCTATCGCTCGCTGGCCACCGCCCGAGCACCCCGGGCACCCGGCACCCGGGCCGTCTGGCGCTCGCCGATAGACGGCCGCCGGTCGCTGTCCGCTCCCGGCTGCCGTCTATCGCTCGCTGGCCACCGCCCGAGCACCCCGGGCACCCGGCACCCGGGCCGTCTGGCGCTCGCCGATAGACGGCCGCCGGTCGCTGTCCGCTCCCGGCTGCCGTCTATCGCTCGCTGGCCACCGCCCGAGCACCCCGGGCACCCGGCACCCGGGCCGTCTGGCGCTCGCCGATAGACGGCCGCCGGTCGCTGTCCGCTCCCGGCTGCCGTCTATCGCTCGCTGGCCACCGCCCGAGCACCCCGGGCACCCGGCACCCGGGCCGTCTGGCGCTCGCCGATAGACGGCCGCCGGTCGCTGTCCGCTCCCGGCTGCCGTCTATCGCTCGCTGGCCACCGCCCGAGCACCCCGGGCACCCGGCACCCGGGCCGTCTGGCGCTCGCCGATAGACGGCCGCCGGTCGCTGTCCGCTCCCGGCTGCCGTCTATCGCTCGCTGGCCACCGCCCGAGCACCCCGGGCACCCGGCACCCGGGCCGTCTGGCGCTCGCCGATAGACGGCCGCCGGTCGCTGTCCGCTCCCGGCTGCCGTCTATCGCTCGCTGGCCACCGCCCGAGCACCCCGGGCACCCGGCACCCGGGCCGTCTGGCGCTCGCCGATAGACGGCCGCCGGTCGCTGTCCGCTCCCGGCTGCCGTCTATCGCTCGCTGGCCACCGCCCGAGCACCCCGGGCACCCGGCACCCGGGCCGTCTGGCGCTCGCCGATAGACGGCCGCCGGTCGCTGTCCGCTCCCGGCTGCCGTCTATCGCTCGCTGGCCACCGCCCGAGCACCCCGGGCACCCGGCACCCGGGCCGTCTGGCGCTCGCCGATAGACGGCCGCCGGTCGCTGTCCGCTCCCGGCTGCCGTCTATCGCTCGCTGGCCACCGCCCGAGCACCCCGGGCACCCGGCACCCGGGCCGTCTGGCGCTCGCCGATAGACGGCCGCCGGTCGCTGTCCGCTCCCGGCTGCCGTCTATCGCTCGCTGGCCACCGCCCGAGCACCCCGGGCACCCGGCACCCGGGCCGTCTGGCGCTCGCCGATAGACGGCCGCCGGTCGCTGTCCGCTCCCGGCTGCCGTCTATCGCTCGCTGGCCACCGCCCGAGCACCCCGGGCACCCGGCACCCGGGCCGTCTGGCGCTCGCCGATAGACGGCCGCCGGTCGCTGTCCGCTCCCGGCTGCCGTCTATCGCTCGCTGGCCACCGCCCGAGCACCCCGGGCACCCGGCACCCGGGCCGTCTGGCGCTCGCCGATAGACGGCCGCCGGTCGCTGTCCGCTCCCGGCTGCCGTCTATCGCTCGCTGGCCACCGCCCGAGCACCCCGGGCACCCGGCACCCGGGCCGTCTGGCGCTCGCCGATAGACGGCCGCCGGTCGTCGTCCGCTCCCGGCTGCCGTCTATCGCTCGCTGGCCACCGCCCGAGCACCCCGGGCACCCGGCACCCGGGCCGTCTGGCGCTCGCCGATAGACGGCCGCCGGTCGCTGTCCGCTCCCGGCTGCCGTCTATCGCTCGCTGGCCACCGCCCGAGCACCCCGGGCACCCGGCACCCGGGCCGTCTGGCGCTCGCCGATAGACGGCCGCCGGTCGCTGTCCGCTCCCGGCTGCCGTCTATCGCTCGCTGGCCACCGCCCGAGCACCCCGGGCACCCGGCACCCGGGCCGTCTGGCGCTCGCCGATAGACGGCCGCCGGTCGCTGTCCGCTCCCGGCTGCCGTCTATCGCTCGCTGGCCACCGCCCGAGCACCCCGGGCACCCGGCACCCGGGCCGTCTGGCGCTCGCCGATAGACGGCCGCCGGTCGCTGTCCGCTCCCGGCTGCCGTCTATCGCTCGCTGGCCACCGCCCGAGCACCCCGGGCACCCGGCACCCGGGCCGTCTGGCGCTCGCCGATAGACGGCCGCCGGTCGCTGTCCGCTCCCGGCTGCCGTCTATCGCTCGCTGGCCACCGCCCGAGCACCCCGGGCACCCGGCACCCGGGCCGTCTGGCGCTCGCCGATAGACGGCCGCCGGTCGCTGTCCGCTCCCGGCTGCCGTCTATCGCTCGCTGGCCACCGCCCGAGCACCCCGGGCACCCGGCACCCGGGCCGTCTGGCGCTCGCCGATAGACGGCCGCCGGTCGCTGTCCGCTCCCGGCTGCCGTCTATCGCTCGCTGGCCACCGCCCGAGCACCCCGGGCACCCGGCACCCGGGCCGTCTGGCGCTCGCCGATAGACGGCCGCCGGTCGCTGTCCGCTCCCGGCTGCCGTCTATCGCTCGCTGGCCACCGCCCGAGCACCCCGGGCACCCGGCACCCGGGCCGTCTGGCGCTCGCCGATAGACGGCCGCCGGTCGCTGTCCGCTCCCGGCTGCCGTCTATCGCTCGCTGGCCACCGCCCGAGCACCCCGGGCACCCGGCACCCGGGCCGTCTGGCGCTCGCCGATAGACGGCCGCCGGTCGCTGTCCGCTCCCGGCTGCCGTCTATCGCTCGCTGGCCACCGCCCGAGCACCCCGGGCACCCGGCACCCGGGCCGTCTGGCGCTCGCCGATAGACGGCCGCCGGTCGCTGTCCGCTCCCGGCTGCCGTCTATCGCTCGCTGGCCACCGCCCGAGCACCCCGGGCACCCGGCACCCGGGCCGTCTGGCGCTCGCCGATAGACGGCCGCCGGTCGCTGTCCGCTCCCGGCTGCCGTCTATCGCTCGCTGGCCACCGCCCGAGCACCCCGGGCACCCGGCACCCGGGCCGTCTGGCGCTCGCCGATAGACGGCCGCCGGTCGCTGTCCGCTCCCGGCTGCCGTCTATCGCTCGCTGGCCACCGCCCGAGCACCCCGGGCACCCGGCACCCGGGCCGTCTGGCGCTCGCCGATAGACGGCCGCCGGTCGCTGTCCGCTCCCGGCTGCCGTCTATCGCTCGCTGGCCACCGCCCGAGCACCCCGGGCACCCGGCACCCGGGCCGTCTGGCGCTCGCCGATAGACGGCCGCCGGTCGCTGTCCGCTCCCGGCTGCCGTCTATCGCTCGCTGGCCACCGCCCGAGCACCCCGGGCACCCGGCACCCGGGCCGTCTGGCGCTCGCCGATAGACGGCCGCCGGTCGCTGTCCGCTCCCGGCTGCCGTCTATCGCTCGCTGGCCACCGCCCGAGCACCCCGGGCACCCGGCACCCGGGCCGTCTGGCGCTCGCCGATAGACGGCCGCCGGTCGCTGTCCGCTCCCGGCTGCCGTCTATCGCTCGCTGGCCACCGCCCGAGCACCCCGGGCACCCGGCACCCGGGCCGTCTGGCGCTCGCCGATAGACGGCCGCCGGTCGCTGTCCGCTCCCGGCTGCCGTCTATCGCTCGCTGGCCACCGCCCGAGCACCCCGGGCACCCGGCACCCGGGCCGTCTGGCGCTCGCCGATAGACGGCCGCCGGTCGCTGTCCGCTCCCGGCTGCCGTCTATCGCTCGCTGGCCACCGCCCGAGCACCCCGGGCACCCGGCACCCGGGCCGTCTGGCGCTCGCCGATAGACGGCCGCCGGTCGCTGTCCGCTCCCGGCTGCCGTCTATCGCTCGCTGGCCACCGCCCGAGCACCCCGGGCACCCGGCACCCGGGCCGTCTGGCGCTCGCCGATAGACGGCCGCCGGTCGCTGCCGCTCCCGGCTGCCGTCTATCGCTCGCTGGCCACCGCCCGAGCACCCCGGGCACCCGGCACCCGGGCCGTCTGGCGCTCGCCGATAGACGGCCGCCGGTCGCTGTCCGCTCCCGGCTGCCGTCTATCGCTCGCTGGCCACCGCCCGAGCACCCCGGGCACCCGGCACCCGGGCCGTCTGGCGCTCGCCGATAGACGGCCGCCGGTCGCTGTCCGCTCCCGGCTGCCGTCTATCGCTCGCTGGCCACCGCCCGAGCACCCCGGGCACCCGGCACCCGGGCCGTCTGGCGCTCGCCGATAGACGGCCGCCGGTCGCTGTCCGCTCCCGGCTGCCGTCTATCGCTCGCTGGCCACCGCCCGAGCACCCCG
Organism: Ashinkailepas kermadecensis; assembly: GCA_034440615.1. Lineage (NCBI taxonomy): Eukaryota > Metazoa > Arthropoda > Thecostraca > Neolepadidae > Ashinkailepas > Ashinkailepas kermadecensis. The sequence goes on from JAOTOM010000632.1 coordinate 19,834, forward strand.
GGCACCCGGCACCCGGGCCGTCTGGCGCTCGCCGATAGACGGCCGCCGGTCGCTGTCCGCTCCCGGCTGCCGTCTATCGCTCGCTGGCCACCGCCCGAGCACCCCGGGCACCCGGCACCCGGGCCGTCTGGCGCTCGCCGATAGACGGCCGCCGGTCGCTGTCCGCTCCCGGCTGCCGTCTATCGCTCGCTGGCCACCGCCCGAGCACCCCGGGCACCCGGCACCCGGGCCGTCTGGCGCTCGCCGATAGACGGCCGCCGGTCGCTGTCCGCTCCCGGCTGCCGTCTATCGCTCGCTGGCCACCGCCCGAGCACCCCGGACACCCGGCACCCGGGCCGTCTGGCGCTCGCCGATAGACGGCCGCCGGTCGCTGTCCGCTCCCGGCTGCCGTCTATCGCTCGCTGGCCACCGCCCGAGCACCCCGGGCACCCGGCACGCCGGCTGGCGCTCGCCGATAGACGGCCGCCGGTCCGCTCCCGGCTGCCGTCTATCGTCTGTCTGTCGGCAGACGGCGTCGGGAGCGAGCGATAGACGGCGTCGGGGCTGTTTGTCTGTCTGTATATAGACGGCGTCGGACTGAGCGAGCGATAGACGGCGTCGGGAGCTGTCTGTCTGTCTGTCTAGAGATGGCGTCGGGAGCGAGCGATAGACGGCGTCGGGAGCTGTCTGTCTGTGTCTATAGACGGCGTCGGGAGCTGGAGCGATAGACGGCGTCGGTTGTCGGATATAGACGGCGTCGTAGAGCGAGCGATAGACGGCGTCGGGAGCTGTCTGTCTGTCTGTCTATAGACGGCGTCGGGAGCGAGCGATAGACGGCGTCGGGAGCTGTTTTGTCTGTCTATACTCGGGAGGGAGGATAGACGGCGTCGGGAGCGAGCGATAGACGGCGTCGGGAGCTATCTGTCTGTCTGTCTATAGACGGCGTCGGGAGCGAGCGATAGACGTCGCGGGAGCGAGCGATAGACGGCGTCGGGAGCTGTCTGTCTATAGACGTCGGGAGCGAGCGACAGACGGCGTTGGGAGCGAGCGATAGACGGTGTCGGGAGCGGGCGATAGACGGCGTCGGGAGCTGTCTGTTAGTTAGTTAGTTATTTGAGTTTAAGGGCGCTTCGACCAAAGTGTGATCATTTAGTGCCCATAACTTTTAGTTCAGCGTTTCAGTTAGTTATGCGGACAGGTGCTACCGGGGTGAGTAGATGGCCCGAAAACTGATCGCTTTCAGAAAGCGGAATATGTTGCCAGAATGAACTACGTCTGAGTCATCAGCCAGTGAGTGATAGACGGCGTGGGGAGCTGTCTGTCTGTCTATCTATAGACGGCGTCGGGAGCGAGCGATAGACGGCGTCGGGAGCTGTCTGTCTGTCTATCTATAGACGGCGTCGGGAGTGAGCGATAGACGGCAGTCGGGAGCGAGCGATAGACGGCGTCGGGAGCGAGCGATAGACGGCGTCGGGAGCTGTCGAGCGATAGACGGCGTCGGGAGCTGTCTAGCGTCTGTCTATAGACGGCGTCGGTCGAGAGCGAGCGATAGACGGCGCCGGGAACGAGCGATAGACGGCGTCGGGTGCCGTCTGTCTGTCTGTCTATAGACGGCGTCGGGAGCGAGCGATTGACGTCGACGGGAGCGAGCGATAGACGGCGTCGGGAGCTGTTTGTCTGTCTGTCTATAGACGGCGTCGGGAGCGAGCGATAGACGGCGTCGGGAGCGAGCGATAGACGGCGTCGGCAGCTGTCTGTCTGTCTGTCTGTCTATGGACGGCGTCGGGGGCTGTCTGTCTGTCTGTGTATAGACGGCGTCGGGAGCGAGCGATAGACGGCGTCGTGAGCGAGTGATAGACGGCGTCGGGAGCTGTCTGTCTGTCTGTCTATAGACGGCGTCGGGAGCGAGCGATAGACGGCGTCGGGAGCGAGCGATAGACGGCATCGGGAGCTGTCTGTCTGTCTGTCTATAGACGGCGTCGGGAGCGAGTGATAGACGGCGTCGGGAGCTGTTTGTCTGTCTAAAGACGGCGTCGGGAGCGAGCGATAGACGGCGCCTAGAGCGAGCGATAGACTGCGTCGGGAGCTGTCTGTCCGTGTGTCTATAGACGGCGTTGGGAGCGAGCGATAGACGGCAGTCGGTAGCGAGCGATAGACGGCGTTGGGAGCGAGCGATAGACGGCGCCGGGAGCGAGCGATAGACAGCGTCGGGAGCTGCCTGTCTGTCTAAAGACGGCGTCGGGAGCGAGCGATAGACGGCGTCGGGAGCGAGCGATAGACGGCGGCGGGAGCGAGCGATAGACGGCGTCGGGAGCTGTCGGTCTGTCTGTCTATAGACGGCGTCGGGAGCGAGCGATAGATGTCGCCGGGAGCGAGCGATAGACGGTGTGGGGAGCTGTCTGTCTGTCTGTCGATGGACGGCGTCGGTAGCGTGTGATAGACGGCGTCGGGAGCGAGCTGATAAACGGTGTCGGATGCTGTCTGTCTGTCTGTCTATAGACGGCGGCGGGAGCGAGCGATAGACGGCGTCGGGAGCTGTCTGTCTGTCTGTCTATAGACGGCGTCGGGAGCGAGCGATAGATGGCGCCGGGAGCGAGCGATAGACGGCGTGGGGAGCTGTCTGTCTGTCTGTCGATGGACGGCGTCGGTAGCGAGTGATAGACGGCGTCGGGAGCGAGCGATAAACGGTGTCGGATGCTGTCTGTCTGTCTGTCTATAGACGGCGGCGGGAGCGAGCGATAGACGGCGTCGGGAGCGAGCGATAGACGGCCTCGGGATCGAGCGATATACTGCCCGGGTGCAGCCGTCCGAGCCGGCCAGCGAGCGATAGACGGCGTCCGGAGCGAGCGATAAACGGCCCGGGTGCAGCCGCCCGGGCCGGCCAGCGAGTGATAGACGGCGTAGGGAGCAAGCGATAGACAGCGTCGGGAGCGAGCGATAAACGGCGTCGGGAGCGAGCGATAGATGGCCCGGGTGCAGCCGTCCGAGCCGGCCAGCGAGCGATAGACGGCGTCGGGAGCAAGCGATAGACGGCGCCGAGAGCGAGCGATAGACGGCGTCGGGAGCGAGCGATAGACGGCCCGGGTGCAGCCGTCCGGGCCGGCCAGCAAGCGATAGACGGCGTCGGGAGCTGTCTGTCTGTCTGTCTATAGACAGCGTCGGGAGCGAGCGATAGACGGCGTCGGGAGCGAGCGATAGTCGGCGTCGGGAGCTGTCTGTCTGTCTGTCTATAGAGGGCGTCGGGCGAGCGATAGACGGCGTCTAAGTAAGGCTGGAGCGAGCGATAGACGGCGTCGGGAGCTGTCCGTCTGTCTGTCTATAGACGGCGTCGGGAGCGAGTGATAGACGGCGTCGGGAGCGAGTGATAAACGGCGTCGGGAGCGAGCGATAGACGGCGTCGGGAGCTGTCTGTCTGTCTGTCTATAGACGGCGTCGGGAGCGAGCGATAGACGGCGTCGGGAGCTGTCTGTCTGTCTGTCTATAGAGGGCGTCGGGAGCGAGCGATAGACGGCGTCGGGGCGTCTGTCTCTATAGACGGCGTCGGGGCGAGCGATAGACGGCGTCGGGAGCTGTCTGTCTGTCTGTCTATAGACGGCGTCGGGAGCGAGCGATAGAAGGCGTCGGGAGCGAGCGATGGACGGCGTCGGGAGCTGTCTGTCTGTCTGTCTATAGAGGGCGTCGGGAGCGAGCGATAGACGGTGTCGGGAGCTGTCTGTCTGTCTGTCTATAGACGGCGTCGGGAGCAAGCCTCTTGATCAAGCCTCTTGGTTTTCTTACCTCATGTTTTTTTTTGCGTTTGGTGGTGCATTTGATCTCCCTATTGGATTTTTTGTCCATGGCTGCTGTGCGTTGTCAGCCATTTGTCATACTTTGCAGTCTTGATGTTTAGTAACATTCCTTGGTTTGCCTCCAGCATTTCCAATTTGGAACTGGTGTTTGTATGATGATGGAAAGTTATTGATGATCTATAGGTGATTGTAGAATCTGGATATTTAATCCTGCTACCATATTACCACATCTTTCCACTCAGAAACCTTAAAAAGAATGATAATGATCTCTGAACCTCTCAAATGCAGTGCCACAGCACTGATTGAGACACTGTTTTTACTGGTGCTTCACAACCCACAAACCCAGTCAGGAGCACAGTGTGAAAATCTCAATTGCAGCTTATTGTAGGACATCATGTCTTAATTGTGGTGGAGTGGGGTGTCATATGCCTGATCTGTGCTAAATGGGCGAGCATTCCCATCTCAATGGGGATATGTGTGATATTTGTCTGATTGCTTTGTGATTGAGTGGCACCCTAAGTGGTTTGATTATGTGATGGTGTTTCATGTCAGATGTTGGCAGCTGGAGGTATGCTCATTTTGATGGTGATATGGAATGTGTTGCCAGCAGGCACATGGGAAGCTCCCCTCCATTGGCCAGCCATGCTGGTCTACCTGGCTGTGATATGGGGCCAGCCTTGTCATGACCTTGACTGGGGCTAGGTCCAGAGTTGGGATTCTGTGTGCACCAAATGCACACCTGTCAGCACAATTCAGAGTGTCTTGTCTGCCAGCCCAAATACAATGACCTGTATCCATTTGCAGAATGTGGAGAATATTTGGCAACAAGGTCTAATCATATTTTGTGCTTTCAGCATCTGCTGCATGGGCCTGCAATTGGTGCCAACTGGTTGGCCGAGATTAGCTGCTGCCCGACAACCACCTCTCCGACCGCAGTGGGACAGCAGGTGGTGGTGGGACAGCGGTGTCATTTTGTGCACAACTGAAGAGAGGGCTCACAAAGATTAATTATAGGCTGTGACAGGCCACTTCACGACAAAAGTATACTGGCATGTCGTTGGCATGCGCTATTATAACATTTGATGTTCTTAATGTGCTGCGACTGCCTCGACACAGGCCTAGCACATGTTCGAAGCACGTCGTTCCAGCTGCAGGATCAATGATGGTCTTGTGTTGCACACATTTGATGGTTTTGTGCATAGGTGTCTTTCCTGGAAAGCATTGAAGCTGGCGTGAAGGTGGTAAGAGTCGTCCGATTTTCCCTTCTCTGAGATTATTGCAAGTTGGTGCAAATAAGCACTCGTAAGAACCAAATGAATATTGTATCCAGATAGCTGTTGGGAGACTTTTCAACCAATTCGCAGCTTGATCCCAGGGTTTATGCAACAGAGGAGGGCGAGGCCTCTCACCGAACATTTGATTACTTGATTTGATTTGATTCTTCGCTTAGTATTATTGTCTGCCGTGGAATCGTCGATCCAGAACAGGGATGAGGGCAGTGAAGGATATGCACGAACAGCTTAAGGCATTTCTGTCCAGGGGACACCTTTCGCTAAACATTCCGACGGCGGGATGGCGTGATGGTGGCGTTTGGCCGATTGGAGTTGGTACGGATGAACCTTCGCGATGCGGCACTTTTCTCGGTTATATGAAAATTTTCGTTCACCGATCTGGACCGGGCACGGGATCACACAATGCGCGCCCGCCTCTGGATCCGCCAGTGAAATATGCGTGTGCACTGATGTGTTCTGTTTGCGTCTGTTACCTTTTGTGTCTGTAAATGCTTGTAACTTGTGGAATACATTTGGTGAAGAGGAGTGCATTTTTTTTCTGCGTCTGCTACACTGGTTGCATTTGGTTGGAGGCCGAGCAACGTTCTCCTCTTTAGGAAAATTGAATTTCCCTCTTCTCGTCGTCCCGAGGCAAGCAAGGCGTTTTGCGGGAATGAGCGATGGAAGCATATCACAATCAACTGATAAAAATCTGGGTTAAATCTGGCGTTGAAAGACTTGCCTGTGCTACCCGAGGAAATGTCTGTTAGTGTGGTGAGGTGAGCTGGAATACACTCTCAATTTTCAACTTTAACACTCGGGAGTCATCAGCATTGCGTGGGTCATAATTCAACCGATACAATCTTCTCCAAATGTATGCAAGACAAAACACCTGGAGGTTGTAGCACCATCTGCATGAGATATACAAGGTGGCACTGCAATTATCAGCTTAGTGAATTGACAATACGTGGTGGCAGGGGTGAAGCTTCATATGACATTGTGAGGGCACTTGCATGACCCCCCCCCCCCATGTGGCCTTTGCATCTCTAAATAATATAAACTTATAACATGAGATACTAGTGGTATGCCCCCAATCCACTTGTGCCCGCTTATTGCTTTCATGTGTTGCGCCCTCCCCCTCGACGAAATTATGTTCCGATGACTAGGCCTATGGGTGGCAACATTTATTTTTGCAACAGTCGCAATGTACAATGATGGAACATGTACGAATCGAGTATCGGCACTCGTACCCTTCTGATCAGGCTTCTGGTGCATATTAAATGAATTTGCATCGCCATGAAGGTTCTCTTCTACCATTGCTGAGTTCTGCCTAACTTCTTCCATATAATTGTTCATCTGTGTTCCATTTCGAAGTTCTATTTTTCAACGTTTTTCATTTGTTTCTACCCACTTGTATGACAACGGGGCACATCTCCATCGAATTGCATCAAGCTACCTAACAGATCCAGCGGGGCCCTAGGGGACGGCCACCCTCCTCCCTCCCCTTGGGAACCCGATGAAGGTCTCCGACATAGATGGTTGCTTGTTCAGGTAGTAAAGGCTCTAAACAAAGAAACGTAATAATGCATTATTTCCTTTTTATTTCCCATGCATTATTCCCCCTTCGGCAAAGGCACGATCTTTCCGTGAAGGTTGAATGCTCCTTCACCCCCTCCATCCTCAACACATTTTTCAGCCGGAGACGCTTCTCCGAATAGAGAACGTCCTCGGCATGTGGGAAGCTCGATTGCACCCATCCCTCCCCTCAGAGGCGTAGGAACGTCTCAAAAAGTGGAGGGGGGGGGAAATCCATTTTGAATTCATTCTTTCCATGCATTGCCATAACATTAATGTTAAACTTTCATAGAAAGTGGAGGGTCATGGCCCCTTGTCCCCTGTTCCTACACCCATTCCTCCCATTTCCCACACTCAACGAACTTTTACCCGAAGGTGCTTCTTCGGATGGAAAAGGCGCCCCCTAAAAAATAAGCCCGCACCCCCGTAACGAAATCCAGATCCGTCAGTGAAACATACCACCATGTGTGCCTACCATGCCCCTGTCGGTTCCCTATATTGGTTCAGATAATGTCGAACCTGAAGTATTTTATAGTAAGCATAGATGGGGCTAGCGCAACGCTGATAGAGCGTTCGACACTTCCCTCAGGACCCACAAAACATGAGTATTCGTTAATTTATTGATATATTGAAAAACAAGATTATAACTATCTAGTATGAGAATCTAAAATTTACCCATAAATTCTGTCGTCATAAGTCATATCAGGCAGGTATTGTTCTTATTTATTTCCTGGAACGAAAACTCTATCCATATTGAAGGTATAGAGAAGACAGGTTCATGCCATTCGCGCAGTTCGGTTGTATTCTACAGTAATATATATATTATGATAATATTAGTTTAGCAAATATATATGTGTTGAACTGTCAAAATAATACGACAAAAACATATCATTACAGGCCGCTACGCGAATCGTCATTTCATTTTG